>QRFJ01006142.1:0-55304 GCA_006176705.1 Cocos nucifera | reverse complement strand
AAAGCCTTGGAGATCAGAGACCGTGAGGACCTGCTGGGCCAAAGGCTCTTGGAAATGAACCGGCGAATTGAAGAACTTCGTCCCCCCTCGCGTGGTGATGACGTTTGTGCAGACCCTCCTTTCTCGCAGAAAATCATGCAAGAACCTGTTCCACCGACCTTCGAGCTCCCTCAACTGGAAAGCTACGATGGAACTTCTGATCCGGTTGATCACCTGGGGGCCTTCCGGGCCATGATGCTGCTTCACGGCGCTTCAGATGCCGTGCTGTGCCGAGCCTTCCCGTCTACCTTAAAGGGAGCAGCGAGGAACTGGTACTCGGCGTTGAAGCCCAACACGATCTTCTCTTTCGACCAGATGAGCAGTCGGTTCGCGGCCCACTTCATCAGCAGCCGACGACCGAGCCGAGGTTCAGATTCCCTGATGAGCGTCAAGCAGAAGCAAGGGGAATCCATCCGGACTTACGTCACTCGATTCAACGCCGCGGCATTGGAAGTCCGGGACCTGGACCAGTCTGTCGCGATGGCCGCACTTAAGGGCGGCCTTCAGAAAAATAGCTTGCTGTTCTCTCTGGAAAAAAGGTATCCCAGGGACTTCGCCGACCTGCTGGCTCGAGCCGAGAGATATGCCCGTGCGGAAGAAGCCTTCAAATTGAAAGATGAGGAGCTCGTCAGAAAGGACCGGCTGGCGGACGAGGAAGAGCTGGGTGAAGCTCGGCTGCACTCGCAGACCCCCTACGAAAGCAGGCGGGCCCGAACTCCTCGAACTCGCCCTGATAAGGAGGCGCGAAGGAGTCCTCCTCCCGGAAGGTTCCGCCGCTATGCCCCCCTCAACGCTCCTCGAACTCAGATTCTCACCGAAGTTAAGAACCAGCTGCCAAGACCAGAAGGATTACGATCTCCCCCAAACAAGCGCGATCGAAATAAGTACTGCCTCTACCATCACGACCACGGCCACGACACGGAGGGAATGCATCCAGCTCCGAGACGAAATTGAGGAGCTCGTCAGAACGGGTCGGCTGGGTAAATTCCTCCGGTACCGGCCTGAAGCAGAAAAAGATCGGCTAAGGGCGCTGCCGTAGCCAGAGACTGCAAGAAGGTCGGCCACCTTACGGCGTCATTCACATTGGCCCCTGGAAAGATCTCGGTGCATCAGCGATTCGCCATCTCCCAGCAACAAGAGCTTGCACCAAATTGAGGAGTTCAGCATGAGGAGGTCGTCCACCCCGGAACTTATTGCCGAAGAAATGCGGAGGAATCAGCCTTAGGGAGGAGCCCAATCGCCCCTAAGAGAGAAACGGAGAGCAGAAGTTCCCCCGCTGAAGCGGAATGAAGTTCGGCGCGAGGAAGGCCGAACCCACCTATGAGCCCGTCAGCGAGGAAGCTCCGACAAAGAAGTATGAAGTCCTCCCGCGGAAGCTTCCGCGGGAAAGTGGAACGAAGTTCGGCGCAAGTAAGGCCGAACTCACGCTCCAGAATGTCCCCCAAAGGAACCGCCTACAAAGTGTTCACTGGAGGCGGAATGAAGTTCGGGCGAGAAAAGCCGGGCTCACCCCAAAGCTCGGCATCAAGGTAAAATGAAGCTCGGTGGAAAGCCGAACTCCTCAACTCAACCTCCAAAATAAAGTTCGGCGCTGGCAAGGACGGAACGAAGCCCCCCTCCCGGAAGGTTCCGCAACTACGACCCGCTCCTCTAACTCGAATTCTCGGCAAAGTTAAGAGCCAACCGCCAAGACCTGAAGGACTACGGCCTCTCCAAACATGTGCGATCAAGGAGAAGATCGGCTATAGGCACTGCCGTAACTGGAAAAGACAAGAAGGTTGGCCGTCCCGCGGCGTCATCAACGCCACCCCGGGGAGGAGCTAGGAGCTAGCTACATCGGTGATTGTCATCCCCAGCGACAAAGTCAAGAGAAGCATGGTCCAAATTATGAAGGCCGGCAGGAGATAGAGGAGGTCGTCTGGACGGGACTTGCTGCTCGAGGGAGCTCCGAGGAACAACACCCCGTCGACCCCTCAAACGAGAGCGCGCTGTCCACGAACTTTCCCTTCGGTAAAATTCTCCCCTCTGCATAATATTATTTCTGGATGCGAAAACTATGCGATGACAGGAGAGCAGCAGTCAATAATCGCCGCGTTAGGAACAGGAGGAGAACCTCGTCCTAACGCGAGCAACAAGCTCGGCCGCAGGAGATAAGATCTCCCCCGAGCGCGCACTTCACTTCGGCCGCAGGAGATAAGATCTCCCCCGAGAGAAGCTCGGCCGTAGGAGATAAGATCTCCCCCGAGCGCGCACATCAACCTCGGCTAGAGATAAGATCTCTCCCGAGCGACCGAACAACCTCGGTTAGGAACAGGAGGAGAACCTCGTCCTAACGCGAGCACCAACCTCGGCTAGAGATAAGATCTCTCCCGAGCGACCGAAACAACTCGGTTAGGAACAGGAGGAGAACCTCGTCCTAACACGAGCACCAACCTCGGCTAGAGATAAGATCTCTCCCGAGCGACCGTTGACAACCTCGGCTAGAGATAAGATCTCTCCCGAGCGACCGAACAATCTCGGTTAGGAACAGGAGGAGAACCTCGTCCTAACACAAGCACCAACCTCGGCTAGAGATAAGATCTCTCCCGAGCGACCGAAACAACCTCGGTTAGGAACAGGAGGAGAACCTCGTCCTAACACGAGCACCAACCTCGGCTAGAGATAAGATCTCTCCCGAGCGACCGTTGACAACCTCGGCTAGAGATAAGATCTCTCCCGAGCGACCGTGAACAACCTCGGTTAGGAACAGGAGGAGAACCTCGTCCTAACGCGAGCACCAACCTCGGCTAGAGATAAGATCTCTCCCGAGCGACCGTTGACAACCTCGGCTAGAGATAAGATCTCTCCCGAGCGACCGAAACAACCTCGGTTAGGAACAGGAGGAGAACCTCGTCCTAACACGAGCACCAACCTCGGCTAGAGATAAGATCTCTCCCGAGCGACCGTTGACAACCTCGGCTAGAGATAAGATCTCTCCCGAGCGACCGGAACAACCTCGGTTAGGAACAGGAGGAGAACCTCGTCCTAACACGAGCACCAACCTCGGCTAGAGATAAGATCTCTCCCGAGCGACCGTTGACAACCTCGGCTAGAGATAAGATCTCTCCCGAGCGACCGAAACAACCTCGGTTAGGAACAGGAGGAGAACCTCGTCCTAACACGAGCACCAACCTCGGCTAGAGATAAGATCTCTCCCGAGCGACCGTTGACAACCTCGGCTAGAGATAAGATCTCTCCCGAGCGACCGAAACAACCTCGGTTAGGAACAGGAGGAGAACCTCGTCCTAACACGAGCACGCAACCTCGGCTAGAGATAAGATCTCTCCCGAGCGACCGAAACAACCTCGGTTAGGAACAGGAGGAGAACCTCGTCCTAACACGAGCACCAACCTCGGCTAGAGATAAGATCTCTCCCGAGCGACCGTTGACAACCTCGGCTAGAGATAAGATCTCTCCCGAGCGACCGAACAACCTCGGTTAGGAACAGGAGGAGAACCTCGTCCTAACACGAGCACCAACCTCGGCTAGAGATAAGATCTCTCCCGAGCGACCGTTGACAACCTCGGCTAGAGATAAGATCTCTCCCGAGCGACCGGAACAACCTCGGTTAGGAACAGGAGGAGAACCTCGTCCTAACACGAGCACCAACCTCGGCTAGAGATAAGATCTCTCCCGAGCGACCGGAACAACCTCGGTTAGGAACAGGAGGAGAACCTCGTCCTAACACGAGCACCAACCTCGGCTAGAGATAAGATCTCTCCCGAGCGACCGTGAACAACCTCGGTTAGGAACAGGAGGAGAACCTCGTCCTAACCCGAGCGCGCACCTCGGCTGCAGGAGATAAGATCTCCCCCGAGAGAAGCTCGGCCGTAGGAGATAAGATCTCCCCCGAGCGCGCACTTCAACCTCGGCTGCAAGATAGGAGGTCTCCCTCGAGTCGACTTCAACTGACGAAGATAATGTCGCCCCCGAGGAGCTCAAATCCGACTTCGACCGAAGGAGGCGAATCTTACTTCGGCTTCAACGTCAGCTTCATCGACTTTAGCCGGAAACGAGTTCCATTTCCAACTCCAAACATCGACTGAAGATGAGGTCTCCCCCAAGCCTCAGCCTCAACTTCAGCGTCAATCTTGGCTGGAGATGAGACCTCCCCGAGCTTCAGATGCAACAAATGCGGAGCCTGGAAGAAGACTTCGGCAGTCGCCTGTTTTGGTACTCCCTTCCTTCAATTTTTGAACTCGGGAGTGGGGGGGCTACTGTTGGGGATAAATCCCGCTCCTGCCGAAGCCCGGCCCGACGCTCAGCCCAATGTAACCAGTAGCCGCTGAAGAGCTTCAGCGCCAGGCGCCAGGCCGAGCCCCTAACACGGCCGAACTGCCTAGAGGCCGAACTCCCCTGCACCAAGGTCCGGGCCGAACTGCCTAGAGGCCGAACTCCCCTGCACCAAGGTCCGGGCCGAACTGCCTAGAGGCCGAACTCCCCTGCACCAAGGTCCGGGCCGAACTGCCTAGAGGCCGAACTCCCCTGCACCAAGGTCCGGGCCGAACTGCCTAGAGGCCGAACTCCTTCGGACCGACCCCAGGCGAGCCCATGCAGCCGAACTCCTTCGGACTCCACACGGCCGAACTCCTTCGGACCGACCCCAGGCGAGCCCATGCAGCCGAACTCCTTCGGACTTCCCACGGCCGAACTCCTTCGGACCGACCCTAGGCGACCGAACTCCTCAGCGAGCCCTGGCCGAACCAACTAGCAATTGAAGTCCTTCAACTGGCCAACCGAGCTTCTTCGGGCCTCTCAGCGGCCGAACTCTACAGACGGCCGACCCTTCAGCCAGACGAGCTCCCCCAGCTTCCCCCTCGGCCGAACTCTGTTACAAGTCCGAACTCCATTGGACGAATTGTCGCCTGCAGCGAAACCGGACGACGCCTACCTCTCCGTACCGGACTCCATGCGGCCCACGGCTCGCCGGTATGGCTCCCACGACCTACCGGACGACGCCTCCCTCTCCGTACCGGACTCCATGCGGCCCACGGCTCGCCGGTATGGCTCCCACGATCTACCGGACGACGCCTTCCTCTCCGTACCGGACTCCACGCGGCCCACGGCTCGCCGGTATGGCTCCCACGATCTACCGGACGACGCCTACCTCTCCGTACCGGACTCCACGCGGCCCACGACTCGCCGGTATGGCTCCCACGATCTACCAGACGACGCCTTCCTCTCCGTACGAAACTCCATGCTGCTCGACGACTCTCTGCCAGACGGCACAGCCGTCACCATCAACTAAGCTCCGCTATAAAAGGACCCCTCCCGACATACTAAGGCTAAGCTCTCTGAACTCTCGGCTCTCTAAGCTCTCCTCCACATCTCTAAGCTCCGGAACTCATTCCGAGCACTCCATTACTGTTGGTCGGAAACTAACTTGACCGTCGGAGGGTCCTGCCGGAGCCACCACCCCACCGGTTCCGGATGGGACTTCGTTTTGCAGGTCCCCGGCGGCGCCCAGCGGCCTCGACTCCGGCGACCCCCGGCGGCGACGAATTTCTGCACCAACAGGTTAGAATACAACACATCGTTATCCTTGGCTACAAGTTCAGTCTATGTTCTACTATATTTTAGGTTTGGCAAATTTGTTTGAAATACTGAGCAACAAAGCAAAATTCATTCAGGTAAAATTTGCTAACGAATGTTCAACTTTGTATGATCTCTAGAAAAATTTTAATCAGATTGCCTCTTCACATAGAATCAATCATCTAGTTGTGTACCCACGGAACGCTTAAGATTCAGGGTAAGTCGGAAAAGTAGTGTCATGGTCAACCCAAAAGTATCAAAGAAAGGTTACAAAGTATTGTAAATTTTATTCTTAGCACTTTAGACATCAAGAATGTCTTTTTTTTTCGTTTTGAATGTAAAGTGAAGGAAATGAGAACCTTCCCCCAATTTATTATGAAAGTATTAAAAAAATCACAATGATGATTTGCAAGAGAATATAGGGAAAAGAAACATAAAGTAACTAGAGAAGGGAAGACAATATGATAGAAAGAGCCTTGTGACTTTGAGATGATTTAGCCGAACATAAATTATACCATGTTGAGGAGTGAAGAGCTTTATAAAGGATAAAAGTAGCTGAAAACTTGCACTTTTGAAAGATCTTGGAATCCCTTTCATGCTGCATATGCCACATTAGAGCCATGAACAATTGATCTCATCCTTTTCTTATGGTAGTTATGCTTTTTTTTCCTCCTCCATAATGACTATAAAAATGTCAAAATTATAAGGCAAACCCCTAATATGGAGACATGATAAAATAGACATCCAAATAACTTGAGTAAATGGGCATCTAATGAAGAGATGTAAAGCCATCTCGGAACATACACTACATGAAAGACAACCATTGTTGATTCTCCATCTTTTCTTAGCAAATACTTTCCTATGTGAAGTTTGTTCATCAAAATCGACCCCATGAAAATTTTTACCCTGTTGCACTAGCCTTTGACATAGTTTTGTAGAACTGCCAACACGTACCACAATAATTGTTGAATCTGTAGTAAGATTGAACAATGTAATTTCCATCTATACAAGATCTCCAAAATGGAATATCAAAAGACCCTAAAGGATGGATAGTAGAAAACAAATCTATAAGTTGATCCATCTACATTGATTCGGAGATAAAAATAGGGATCAAAAACTTTGATCTTTCAAATTCACTCTCTATGACTCCAATAAGTTGCAACCGAAGAATTTTGCTTCATAGCTCTAAAATAAAGATCACAGAAAAAAGTAGAAGGCACAGGACAAATCTATACTTCTTCCCAAAATCAAATTATTTCACCATTACCTAGTTTGAAGGCAATGCAATTCCAAAAAGCATCTAAATCTTTACAAATTTTCTTTCAAATAGGAAAATCTTTGGATGGTCTTCTCCTAATCCATATGCCAAACCTACTCCTCAAGTAATATGCTGTATTAATTTATCTCTTCCATGAAGTCTCTCCCAAAGCAGCAATTGGACTTTTAAGCAATTTCCAAGCTCATTTTGCCAAAAGTGAGAGACCCAAATTTCTTTGATTCTTAATGTCTGGGCCATCCTTTTTCTTATCCTAATACACTAAATTCCAACTAATCAAATAGTGAAATTCGTTGATATTCTTCTTACCTTTTTATTGCCCAGCTAGACAACCCAAGAGGGGGGGAGTGAATTAGGTTTTTAAAATTTAAAACAAGTATTTGCAGAAATAGACTATTTGAATGCTTAGTAAGTAAGTTATGAGAGCAATGAGAAGCAAGAAAAATACACACACAAATAAAAAAATTTTATAGTGGTTCGGTGCACTCCCAGCTCCTACATCCATTTTTCAAGCAAAACTCTTAAAAATTTTACTATAATTCCTCAAGATTATAGCCGGATTGTTTAATCAGGTTCACTATTCCAAATCTAGTTGGTTTTTCCTCAGGTTCACCAACTACAATCTTTACAAATCTTAGTTAAGGCAATTCAGACCAACAAATAAAAAGTAAAAATCCAAACCCCTAGTTTCAGTCCCTACTGAAACCTAGTACACGAAGAGTAAAAAAGAATTTTTACAACATAAAATGTTTCTTAAATTAAGCTGGAATGTTGTCGATGCAGTTCATTAGTTATCTCCTTGAATGTTGGAAGTTATTACACTTGAGGATGCTTTAATGCTTAAGAGAACTTTGATGGAGAATATTAGCTCATTGAAAATTGGGCATTCTTACTTTTCTTTCATTTTCTTAATATTCAAAGGATATTTCCTCTTCTCTTTTATATCAGACCCATTCTCACCACACTTGATATGATTGAAATGTAGAGACGGGCTGAATCAGACTGTTAGAGGTGAAACATAGCCATTGGGGCTAAAAAAAAGAAGTCTGAAACTATCCATTGAAAAGCTATCATCGTATTTCGAGACCTCTCAGTTTGTCTCGAGATGTCTCATCCAACCTTGAGATCTTTCAATTTGATCAAAAAACGTCTCATTCTCAGGTGCCCAAAAATCATCTTTTTGAAAAAATCTGCCTCCTGAGATGGAGTCCTCTTGCTTCCGATGGAGAAGTCTCGTCCGACTCCGAGATCTTTTGAGAATTCTTTGAGACATCTCAGTCTCAGTGCATAGAAATGATATTTCTATTTTCTAAGATAGAGACATCTCGAGTTTAACTTGAGACTTCTCGAATCTATGCCAGAAGCCTGTTTCACCATGCCCAACACCACAAGACATCTCATAAATTTTTGGAGACATCTCAAAAATGCTCCAAGATAATTTTCAAGAGAAATTTGCTACCAAACAAGAGATTTTGATCTTGAATTGAATTCCATTTTATATCTTTCTTATTTTGGTCAAAGAGCTCTCTTTCTTCTGATCTTTAGAATACTAAAAAAAATTATCAATAGTCTTGTACTTTAATGTTTGGTCATCATCAAAATCACTTAGGAAGGTCAACAATCTCTCCCTTTTTGATGATGACAAAACATTATGCACTCTAAAAAAAATAAGTAATATATATATAGCATGTATATGTAAATGCAAGAGGTAATTCTTTAATATAAAATATTTAAATTCTAAAGTGCTCGAGTTTGCAATATTATATTAATGCTCTCCCTTAATATATGCTCTTTTAATTTATATGAGAGTTGAGTGATCCTTTCTTTGCCTATATATAATTTTAATTGAGATTTAATGAGATTTGATTAAGATTGACATACATGTTTTCTTCCCCTTTTTGTCAGCATCAAAATCACATTAAATTCATTGCAAAAAATAATGAAATGATCAACGCAAAAGGAGAAGTACATTTTTAAGAAATATTAATTTCATTGAAGAAAAAAAAGATTACATCAATGGAGAAGTATATTGGTTTACAAAAAGAGGTGTTTACCAATATACTCAAAGGCAAACCAAAAAACAATACATAGATAGAGAAAAGAAAGGCTAGACCTATTCCTCATCAAAGAGGAATTCTATGATAGTTTCGGAGGCTGAGTGAGGTCTAGTGGAGGAAAGGTGAGGGGCCGGTCTAGGAGATGGGATGGGTCGAGAAGAAGGAGCCCGAGCCTCAAGGTTTTCAAAGCTATCCAAAATCTACCGAAGAGATGCGATAATCACTTCTGTGTTCGTGCACTAGGTGATAATGCTTTCTTCTACTCTCAGGGCTATCGTTGTCGTCTCTGAAATCAGAAGCTCCATATGTGCAGATGATCCATGATGTTCCTTTTCCAAGATCTCCAGCCTCTGAGATAGGCTACTAATTTGTTGGCTGAGCATCTCGATCTATCCCTCAGTAGATATCCTTTATTCTTCAATGCTAACCAAAAGTTGATGCTTTAATCCAGAGATCAGTTTTGTCATCCTTTCATATGCTTTCTCCATAACCTGCTCTACAACCCTTTCTAGTAGTCTGTCCAAATCAAAATCAGAAGGCAGGATTGGAAATTGGCTTGGTTGAGCTTGTGGTGTGCGTGGTGATCCAAGTGCCATGAAAGACAGTCCAACAGCAAAGGAAGAAGATGGAGGAGATGGGGGTATATGTTCCTCGGGTTCATTTATGATAGTTGCATCTTCATCTAACCTCATCCATCTATCCTTTTTCTTTACAAATTTCATTTTGTGCAGAGTACCCTCATTCAGATAGTCTATGTGAGCCAGTTCTTTAAAATCTTCACTTTCTAAGTCTATGTGATAGTCCTTGAAAATTAGTATGAAGATCATTACATATGGAAGACATGCCTTGCTCTTATTTGCAGTATCCTAAATTTGCTGAAGCATTAAGAATAGGAAGTTCATGAGGGTTCCTATTACTAAATGGTACATGACTACTAGTTCTTTCTTCCCAATCCAATCATGTCTTCCAACCTTAAAAAAAATTATATGACTTATAATACTATATATGAAGTAGTCTCATTTCTATGAAAAGATGGTTCATCATCAATTGCTCATTTTCATTCGTATTTTCTCATTCTAAGACACACTTCAAAACTTCAATTTTCTCAGTCAAATTTAAATAACAAATCCCTGACCTTGGTACCTCTAGAAGATGCCCTAGTCTCCTTTCATCTAAGGCAATATGAACCCCTTTCACCACAAATTCAATCCCTGACTCACACTCAAATTTAAGGTTATCAAAAAATTTCCTTACAAGGTCTGGATAAACCTTTACCTTGAGTGAGCAGAGTTTCTCCCATCCTTGTTGTCAAAGCCATGAGCCTATGCAGAAGTCTTCTTTAACAAAGAATCTAAAATCAATCTTCCATTCGGTAGGAAGATATAAGAATAGTCCATCAAAATATAAATTTTGATTGGCTTGAGGGCACATTCTTTTTAATTTATGTAATGATATTTTCAAATAAATAAAGATATTTTATTTAATCGTATGCTGCATCTTAATTATTTATTTAAGATTATGATGAACCTCATAAATTAGGACTATGATTTTAGAGTTATGATGAGATCATACTTGTGAGACCTAAAACCTCAAAATTCTAATCTAAAATATTCCTGATCAATGGAACATTGAGTTGGGGATCAATGTTTCCAGAAAGACTAGCACATCCTATGTATGCTTGATGTAAGGATGATTGATCTCACTATTACTTATGTATGACACTAATATAAGGATGTGGATGCTCATTAGAGAATGACTTTACTGAATTGATCCAATTCAAGAACATCTAATGGAGTCTTATCTACATGTCAATAGATGGTTCTCATAGTGGGAGTTGTGCATGTAATCCTTTGACCTGAGACTACTATAGAACCTTATATGTATGAATCTATATTTTGGTTCATACTCATTCATAACTTAGTTATGTACGGGATGATCTAGATATAGTAGATTATATATGGAGATTATGAGTAGGTCAACAAGGAATCGATCACTCCTAGTAAGAGGAGATTGCATTCTACTTGCTTCAATCGAATGATGGCTCAGGAAGACTTTGATCAAAGCATGATGAAAATTAGAAATGATTTTTAATATTTTATTAATCGAATCATCATCATATAATTAGAGGCAAAATGAATATGAAAATGGTTTTGACATGATTCCATATCTATAGTAATATACGGGATGTAGAGTGATTGAAGGATCCTGTTGCACGATAACTTTTCACTGAAGGGTATGTTTGATTTTTTCATCAAAATTTCATATCTTTTGGATAGACATGATACATTGCTAGACATCAATCTTGTCTTGTGGGTTCAATCAAAGTAAAGAGATTAATTTGACTATTAATTAGAAAGAGTTCTAATTGATCAGATCGGGTTAGCAAGTTTTGATCTAAATTGGTTTGGTTAGGTCTAGAATTTTAGCAAGTTCTAAAATTACTAAATCCTACAACTAGGATCTATAACATATCATAATGCATTCTAAATCTAAAATTAAAAGAATTTAGTAATTTTAGAACTTGCTAAAATTCTAGACCTAACCAAACCAATTTAGATCAAAACTTGCTAACCCGATCTGATCAATTAGAACTCTTTCTAATTAACAGTCAAATTAATCTCTTTACTTTGATTGAACCCACAAGACAAGATTGATGTCTAGCAATGTATCATGTCTATCCAAAAGATATGAAATTTTGATGAAAAAATCAAACATACCCTTCAGTGAAAAGTTATCGTGCAACAGGATCCTTCAATCACTCTACATCCCGTATATTACTATAGATATGGAATCATGTCAAAACCATTTTCATATTCATTTTGCCTCTAATTATATGATGATGATTCGATTAATAAAATATTAAAAATCATTTCTAATTTTCATCATGCTTTGATCAAAGTCTTCCTGAGCCATCATTCGATTGAAGCAAGTAGAATGCAATCTCCTCTTACTAGGAGTGATCGATTCCTTGTTGACCTACTCATAATCTCCATATATAATCTACTATATCTAGATCATCCCGTACATAACTAAGTTATGAATGAGTATGAACCAAAATATAGATTCATACATATAAGGTTCTATAGTAGTCTCAGGTCAAAGGATTACATGCACAACTCCCACTATGAGAACCATCTATTGACATGTAGATAAGACTCCATTAGATGTTCTTGAATTGGATCAATTCAGTAAAGTCATTCTCTAATGAGCATCCACATCCTTATATTAGTGTCATACATAAGTAATAGTGAGATCAATCATCCTTACATCAAGCATACATAGGATGTGCTAGTCTTTCTGGAAACATTGATCCCCAACTCAATGTTCCATTAATCAGGAATATTTTAGATTAGAATTTTGAGGTTTTAGGTCTCACAAGTATGATCTCATCATAACTCTAAAATCATAGTCCTAATTTATGAGGTTCATCATAATCTTAAATAAATAATTAAGATGCAGCATACGATTAAATAAAATATCTTTATTTATTTGAAAATATCATTACATGAGTTTGGAAGATATAAGAATAGTCCATCAAAATATAAATTTTGATTGGCTTGAGGGCACATTCTTTTTAATTTATGTATTTTATATGCTTACACTATATTTGATTGGAATAATTTTGTAACTGACTTTTGATAACTTTGTGCAGAGGAGGTATGATTTTCCAAATCATGAGAGGGCTCGAGATGCCCGACTGAATAAGATTGGAGAGTTGTACCAGGGCTACAAGGTTAAGCTTCATAGAAGATAGCTCGAGCACTGATGAGATACTCTGGAAGAGCTTGTTTCTTGGATATAGGACTGTTCCCCAAGTCAGTGGGAGGAGATGGTTAGACATTGGAGGAGCTAGGAGTTTGAGATTTAATTTCTAACTTTTAAATTTTTTAATATACTTAAAATTATATTTAAATATTTATTATTTATTTTAATACTTGTTAGGCTATTTTCTGTCAAAACCAGAAGAATCGTATAGCTCAGGAGTATACGCATAGTCTCGAGCATGACCTTATGGCCAGTCGTGCACATAGAGAGATAATGAATACTGAATCTTACTAGATAAATTAAATTAATATTTTTTCTATATTTTTAATAAATTGATCTATTGTTATAGCTGATGATAGATGGGATGATGCCCAGTCATAGCGAGATCTTCCAATCCAACCGTACGAACAAAAAGGGCAGGCCGATGAATATCGTGATTGAAAAAATTTTTGTAAGTAATAAATATATTAGTATGATTAGTATTATAGTATTTTTTATAATATTTTATTTAAATTTATAATTATAGAAGTAGTTAGATGCGCTCACGAGTGAGGGCCCAGACAACTCTATCCCCCATGGCCATCTGTCTTAGGTCTTGGAGCCTGAGCACTCTGGAAGGATCCGATGCAAGCCCGGACATACGCCAATGAGCTACTAGTCTAAGACGAGCATCTCTTCATATGCTTTTGATATTATCAATCAGGAGCAGCTTGAGAA
Organism: Cocos nucifera; assembly: GCA_006176705.1. Classification (NCBI taxonomy): domain Eukaryota; kingdom Viridiplantae; phylum Streptophyta; class Magnoliopsida; order Arecales; family Arecaceae; genus Cocos; species Cocos nucifera. Next base: position 41,879 of record QRFJ01006142.1, on the reverse strand, counting down.
GGCATTGACGTAGGCAGCTCAGGCTATGGTGCAAGTAGATTAGGCTATGGTGTGGGTTGCTCACGCTGAAGAGCGCACATCTCATTTGGAGGGCATTCTGAGCGTTATGGTGATGAGGCTCAGCACATGTTTTGGAGCTGATTTCATGGGTCTTGAGGATATATTGATCGATGTTCCAACTTTAGCTCCTCTAGCTCCAGCTCCTCCAGCTTTGGCTCTAGCTCTAGCTTCAGTTTCAACTCTAGCTCCTCTAGCTCATGCTCCATCTCTCGATGACTATGATGATGTAGATTTAGAAAATTTTTGATGTATTTTTTTTAAAAAAATATTATAATAAATTTTATTCAATAATAAAATTTAAGAATTTCATAAATATTTTTATATTTATAATATTTTTTTATATTATTAAAATATATTTATTAGTTAAAAAATATAAAAATAAAAAAAAAATATATATTTTTTTAATTATTCAAAAGCTATGGCAATAGTTGTAAAATTGTTGGTATATGTGTGCCAACCACTATCATAGATTACGTGCCAACCATTGCATTAGACCTATGGCAGCGATTTTATAACCGCTACTATAATCTATGACAGTGATTCATAAACCGCTATCATAGATTGATCTATAGCAGTAATTTTATAATCTCTACTATAGACTCTATGGCAGCGATTATAAAATCACTGCTATAGGCTGTCTATGGTAGCAGTTATAAAACTACTGCTATAGGTCAATCTATGCCAGCAGTTTGAGAACCACTGCCATAAGCTTTCTATGGTAGTGGTTTAAATAACTACTGCCATAGACCTACGACGATGGCCATAGTGGCAGTGGTCAGCTAACAGCTATCATAGTCTATGACAGTAATTTTTTAGGCTACGACAGTGATTACCAATCGCTACCATAGTCTTATTCTATAGTAGTGAATGGAGACTGGCTACTTCTTGTTAGTGGTAGAGAAGGGCGAATTGGCTGAGCGAGGAGTCCCATCCATGGCTCTTACAAGGCCCTCACCGCTCTTTGGTGGATATAGTCAGCAATGTTTTCGTTCCCATGGGCCTACAGCAGTACCCCTATGGGGACCCTCAGTAACAATGCCAACATGACTAACCATAGATAATGATTACCAGTAAAGAGATGATTTATCAAAGGGCAAGGAGACTTCTAATTCAAGGATGAGTTATTTTCAGCCTGGGGAGGATGACACAAATGTTATAGTAAGCAGATACCTAGATTTGATGGACCAGACCTAAAAGAACATGAAATGAACTTGACTACATTAGACCCTACATATTTTGATAATGTCGCACTAAAATGGGCATAATTTTGTCATTTGATATCAGAATTACTATTACGACCCCAATTCAGAATGGTCTTTTCATGCTTTATGGATCTGACCACTTTGCTATCATAACCAGTTTTGGGGCATGATTGTATTGTTTGACTCGTCAATAGAAGCCTGGAAGATTCTAGATGAATTGAAACTCTTAGTCTTTTGTTTCTACTTTATTTTGGATTTCTAGTTTGAGTCGGTTAGGATTTTTTTTATAAATACGATCCTTTTGGCTAATATTGTAATTAGTTTATTTTCTATTATTGAATCAAAAACCCTAAGGGAGAGTTTCTTCTACCTTTTTGCCGTTTTCTTGTTTCGTACGTCTTCTTTCTCTTTTTCATCAAAATGTGGCCTAGGCTGCATCACACTATAATCCAAAATTCAATTTTATGTTTCCTATACATATTAATAATGAGTTATAAAAGAAATAGATATCAAAAGTTTCCTTTGTATGAAGCCAGGGCAACTAGAATCATGAAATCTTGTAGATAAACTAGTTTAACTATGTGGAAACATGGTTAAGTTGAGAATGATTTACCCAGTTTCATGGTGTTCCTCTACTTGACTACAAATTGAAGGAAAATGGAATCAATTTAGCATATATATATATTCAGAACAAAATTTGCCTAGTTAAAGAAAGTGATTTTTGATAATATATATCAAACTGGTGAGTGGGTCAATGATATAAATAATGCTGCTTGGCTACTTCTGGGAATACCAGGTTTACACTAGCAATCAGATCAATATAACTCCATGGTGTCTTACTACTACAGTTTATGATGATGATCACCCTATGCATCGAAAAAAAAAAGGATTTTTTCAAATGTGTTCTTTTATAAATTATTTCTTTTTAAACATCGTTGCTTATTGAATTAAGGAAATACACACAAATAATGTAAAGGTTATTGTACTCATCCCAAATATTAGAAACTTGATCTGGTCCACTTGTAACCTAATCAATTAAAGATAATTTAAGATAATTAAGATCATATTAAATGATTAAAACTCTTTTAAGATAAAGATAGACTCAGGTCAAAATAAGGACTCCACTACGTATATGCTTTTTTGATGGAAAGAAGAATTTATGTCAGTCTAAAAGAATTCATAGTCTAGCCTATAAATACAGCCTGTAACTTTTCATCAAGAAAAGGCATCGAGATCCTCTAGCATAGACTCGAAGAACTATTTTGTAGTATTATTTTGTAGGATTCAAGAAGATCCATATGGTAGATTCATCTTTTTCCGCATCTTTAATTGGTTTGGGCTTGAATAACAATGGCTGGAGGTATGTTTACTTTCATATTAAGATATGATTTTCTTACATTCAGTGGTATCAGAGCCACCTCTATGCTATTTTATTCAGTCTTTTGATCATATAAGATCGGAATCATCAAGATCTATTTCTGGATTCTGTAACAATTTAAATTTTTATTTATTTATTTATTCTATGATTTTTTATTTTAATTAAAAATTATTTATGAATAAATAAATAAATAAATGCTGAAGGAAGAAGAGGGCCGATGGCATGCCCTCTTCCTCTTCTCTTCTTGGTAACCGAACCTTCAATCCATGTCTAATGGCCATCAGGCCATCGGCATCTCACGCCAGCCGCCTTCTTTCGGTAACTGCTCGTCGATGAGCATCCAAGCTTTTTTTAAAAAAAAAGGGGGATGGGGTATAGCTTGAACCACCAAATCGAGGTAAATGGATGGTTCCCACTCCTAATCATTGGCATAATGCATTATGGATGATGGAAAATCACTGGCGAGCCATCGATTCAGTGTTTTTCGGTGGCCACCCACCATGTTTAGGCAGACAAAATTGCCAATTTGTTTCCTCTTTTCCTCATCGATGATCTATCTAAATCTGGCCATCACCGACTCACCAGTAGTCGAGATCGTGGTCTTAGGCTGGCCATTGGTGGATGATGACTATCAAGGGCCTCACCGACGGTGGATTGGGAGAAGAGTCGGCACCATAGGGTTTCCAATTTGATCGAAAAAGAGGAAGAGAAGAGAGAAAGGGGATGAGGGCGAATGGGTTCGGGTTCCAACCTGAAATCCAAAATCCAATTTTGGACCTGTTAACTAAATAAGCAATTTTGCAATCAAGTCCCTAACAAAGTATATATCCCATAAAGGTCCAATTCAGAAGTTGACTGGACCAGTTTAGAAACTTTTGCAAATTAGTTCCTAAAAAGATAATTAATTTCATAAAGATCCCTAAAAAATTATATTTTGATACCTATGATAGAGTTTATTATGTAAAGATATATGGATTATTCTTTAGTCCCCATAATAAATTTTATTGTATAAAGCCCTTCTAAATTATGTTTTATAATTTATTTTGATCAGATTATTATTTATTTACTTAAAATATCTGATCATGATTATGCTGAAAACCATAATAAAGTTTTATATAGTTACTAGGGTTATTCAAATGCTATATTAAAGTTAGTGGATTTATTATTTAAAGAGAATAGCCATAGCATCCTAAAAAATAGTAAAAGCCATATAAAGAATATAAATTAAAGTATAATAGCATAAAAATAAAATTATAATTAAGTCATAGAGATAATTAACTTTATCCATAGGGAGTGGTTATTTTTATGATTTAATTAGAATAAGATGGTAATCTAAATATTAAGGATAGATTTTTTCTAGACCCATAAGTATAGAAATTTATTATTTTTGATATTTATCTTACTGATCTTATTAATAAAGTATTAATAAATTCTATGCATGATGCATCTTTGTCCATAAGAATGTTAGAATTTATTACTAAAATTAATTATTATAGATTATGATTTAGCTTCGTAGCACTAAAATTTTTCTATGCTTTTGATTATTATAGCTAATCTTACTGCATATTGATAAGAGCACGATATTGTCATTAGGATACTGTATTTATCAATTTAATTCTGACTTCTTAAATAATTTAAAAATAGATAGTAAATAATGAGTCGGATTGAATCCACAGAGAATGTAGTATTTTGATTTTAAAATCTTTGATTTTTAGAAAAGAAAAGAAAAAAATTAAAAAAAAAATTCAAACTTAGAAAATAATATTTTAAATTACATAAAATTAAATAATAAAAATTTAAAGAGCATAAAAATAAAATTTAGATACTAAGATCTACTACCTAGATCTTAGCATCTACTTACAATAAAATAAAAAAATAATAATTAAAATATAAAAATTAAATTATAATTAAAAATAAAAAGCTAAAATTTAAAGTGCATAAAGAAAATTTTGTATTAATTAAAAGTTCATAATTTAAATACATAAAATTAAAAAAATAAAAATAAAAATAAAACTAATATGATGCATGCTCTAAATAATTAGGATTTTTAATTTTATCATAAAGTTTTTAATTAGGTTTAAGTGGATATTTTTTTAAATTAATTTAAAAATAAAATAAATAATAATAATAAAAAATTTAGGGTTAGGATTGATCTTATCAAGCAAAATTGGAAGTTTTCCTCCTTGCCATAATTTGATTCTTTTTCTTTTTTTTCTAAAAAATAAAGAAGAAAAAGTTAGTAAACACATTTATAAAAAATTAAAGAAACTAAAAATTTATTTATAATTAATTTATTAAAAAATAAAAAAATTAAAAGAAATAAATTTTCATACCATCCTAGGTAATGGCACCAAAAACTTGGTGCATTTGCCAGAATTATTCTTAATTTATAAAAAAATTAAAGAAATCAAAAGAAATTAGCGTCTATGCCCTTTCGGCAATGGTGTCAAAAACTTGATAAGAGCACGATGTTATCGTTAAGACACCATATTAATTTAAAAATAGACAACAAGTAGTGAGTCAGATCGAATCCACAGAGAAGGCAATATTTTATTTTTAAAATTTTTAATTTTAGAAAATAAAAAAAAGATTTGAAAAAAATTTTGAAGTCGAAAAACAAAATTTTAAATTACATAAAATTAAATAACAAAAATTTAAAGAGCATAAAAATAAAATTTGGGTACTAAGATCTACTACCTAGATCTTAGCATCTACTTGCAATAAAATAAAGAGCAATAATTAAAGTACAGAAATTAAATTATAATTAAAAATAGAAAGCTAAAATTTAAAATGCATAAAGAAAATTTTGCATTAATTAAAAGTTCATAATTTAAATACATGAAATTAAAAATAAAAAGAAAATTAAAAATAGCTGATCTTGATCTTGGATCGATATCGGCATTAAGATGGTGTAAAAGTCAGCTGTTCTTCACAGCACCCATTGCCTTGAAGCAGTCTCTATCCCAAGCATGGCTCTAACCTTTACCAAACTTCTTCCCATGATTGAAGATGCTGGACTTTGGAGGCCTAGAGTTCTTTAAATAGAGTTAGGAGGGTTGGAGATCCTCTTTATAGTCAATGTGGGATTAAGGAGAGTTCTGATTAGCAAAATATGAAGAAATTTGAGTGAAAATTGGATTAAAATAGCCCCTGGATGCATTTCATTGAGTTCCCCGAATTTTGGCTGTCAAATTCTAATCAAACGGTCCAAAAAACACTAAAAATCTAGTTTTAAAAGCCCAGATTAGTTTGGATTAAGTGTGGACCATCTGATCACGCCTTGATAGAGATTTTTCAGCCATTGGATTGTGACCTAAGTGCTTGAATCAGAGTTGGGATTGTCGTTGACCGTCGGATCAATGCCTGGGCAAATTTGGGCCATCAAATCGCACATAGGGGGCTAGGAGAATCAGTATCATAGTAGGAAAGTACTTGGACCTTTGGATCTAGATCGACCACTTTCTGAATCATTGGATGGCACAATACTAGTCCCATGGACCTTATGGACTAGGCATTTCATGGACTGCAACCAATCAGCACACAGTATCTCCCAAAAATGACCAAATTGCCCTCACTTAAGGGTCTACCATAAGCCATGATAAAACTGACATCAGCAGCTTCGAATTGGCTTGGCTGGCTTGGTGGCTTGCTAGCGCACGATTTGGCTTGGCTTGATGAGTCGGCTAAGCTATTTTCTTTTTTTTTTTTTTATTTTAATTTTTTTAAAAATTCATATCTAATTCCATTTTAGCTTTGATTTTGCTTCAAACTTTATTTTATTATGATCAAAAAAATTAAACTCTTTTTACTATTGATAATAATATTTTATTTTTTATTTTTAATTTTTTTAATTAATTTTTTAATTAATAAAAATATTAATTTTTTAAAAATATATAAAAATTAATTATTAATTTTTAAAAATAAATATAAATTAATTAATAAATTAATATTTTTATTGATAAATTTATGATACTTATTACATATATTAATGATGCTGCTCTTATTCCAATACTAAGTGGTGATAATTTTTCTGACTGAAAAGATTGTATTTTTTATACTCTTGGGTACAAAGACCTTGATTTGGTGCTTCATGTGGATGAACCACCAATTCTCATGGATTCAAATATGCTATAATAAATTCTGGCATATGAGAAATGAAAGCGATCTAATCGCTTGAGTTCGATGCTCATCAAGTCTCGAGTGCCTAAAAGTATTAGAGGGTCAATCTTTCAATATAATAAGGTCAAAAATTTTATGAAGGCCGTTGAAGAACGGTTTGAAAGTTCTAATAAAGCTTTAACCAATACCCTAATGAAGAGATTTTCAGGCATGAGGTTTGATAGTTTTAAAGATGTACATGACCATATTATGAAAATGAGAGATATTGCTGCTCTACTTAAATCTTTAAAAGTTGAGATTTCTGACTCATTTCTAGTCTATTTTATTTTGAATTCTCTACCTACAGAATATAGTCCTTTCAAAATCTCTTACAATATACATAAACAAAAATATTCTATTAATGAACTTTGACTATATGTGTTCAAGAGAAAGAAAAATTGAAATAAGAGAAGTAAGATATAAAGTATGAAAGTGCCAATTTTGCTACTTATGGTAAAGACAAAAAGAAAAAAGATGCTCCTATAGGAAAGAAGGATGCTGCAGTGCCAATGAAGTATCATGATAATAAGATGCAAGTTTCTTTTGCAAGAAAAAGGGATACGTGAATAAGGACTGCATAAAGTATAAGAAATGGCTTAAAAAAAAAGGTACTTTTATATCTCTAGTGTATCATTTATCATGACTTGTAGGCGATTAGAGTTAATTTATTGGAGTTCGAACAAGAGGTCGGAGACTTTTACATTTGTTGGCAAGCTATTCATGTTAGAAACAAGAACTATTGTAGAGCAAAACTTGAAGAACGATTGTCAGATAATCAAATGGCGAACCTACAATCAGTTAAGTCTATTAGTGCTGTCTGCGGTAGTCTTGAGGAGTTCGGCCACCTTTAAGGTTGGACAAGAGCGGACAACTATTCTAAACTAAAAGTTGGAGAAGATGATGGATCCTTTGATTAGAATCATAATCTTACCTTTCAGAGAAAGTTCGGCCAATACTCAAGGTAGCTTGAAGTTTGGATTGAAGGAGTGCTGAGACTGACTATCTATGATGAGGTCCTTTTACTGTTCAAACTCATCCAGCCGATATGTACGATATAAGTTGGCTAGATCTGCAATTATCAAAAAGGGATGAAGGAACTCGGCCACTTTCAAGGTTGGCGCTATCCATAAAGTAGAGCAAAGGAGTTTAGTCGGAATAGAATTTGATTGGAGAGAAATTTGGCTGGATGGGGTTCCTGATATAAGGTTGATAAGATATACTGTTTGCTGCGAAGAAATTCAACCGCTCTCAAGATCTACCATAAACAAAGTCAGATGGTGTTGGGATTTAATATTCGATGGGGTCTTGCTAATACCAGGACTAGTCAGTTAACAACTTTCTTTACTATTCAAGTTCGGCTGGACGAAGTTCATCATGTTTTTGATGAGTTCTACAGTCGTTGGAGAAGGGTTGCTGATTATAGTTGAGAAGGTCATCCAGCATACATGCATTGGAGGTCGTCCAAACTTCAATGGGAGCTATTTCTCCCAACACTTGTTTTTCTACTTTCGAGTTCAAAGTTCGAATGAAGGAAGTAGAAGAACAAGTGTTGATTTCCTGCTCTTGGAAGATAAAAAATTTTAGCCTTCTCCAAATTGACCCCGAAGCTTTCTTAATGCTGAATGACTTGAAAGGATGTTTGGTTTAAAATTCTTTTTGGCACGGTGCTCTGAGTACAGCATCATAAATGCTTTGTTTGTAGGCATGATGAATAGGACACATAAGGAATGGATGGAGAGGATCTACAATCATAACCTCCTCTGGTCTTAGTTTGATGCTTGTTGGTCTCTTTGTTTTCTTATTGTTTGATATTAGTGTCATATTGAAACAATAGCCTCTGCCTAATACCTTGTATATCCATCCTCCTTGTTTATGAACAAGGGCTTTTGGACTTGATTAGGAGCAAATATATCTATTTAGAAATTGAAAATTTTCATACTTATGGTTAATCTCCTATTTAGAAACCGATGGCCTTCAATCTCCTATGAGGGTCTTCATCCACGTCAGGATGAGGTTCTCCTCCTGTTCTTGATGTGGTTGGCTATTATCCTTGTTAGGATGAGGTCCTCCTCCTGTTCCTAACAAGATTGCCAGAGCACAAAAGGGCCATTGCAAGGATCTTTCCTCATTATCTCCTGTTTAAGAATCAGATGCCTTTAATCCCTCGTAAGAGTCTTCATTCACATTAGGACGAGGTTCTCCTCCTGTTCTAACATGATTGGTTATTATTCTTATTAGGACTAGATCCTCCTCCTATTCCTATCAAGGTTGTCGGGGTACAAAAAGATCATTACAAGGGCCTCTCTCCATTATCTCCTATTTAAGAATTGAAGGCCTTCAATCTCTCATAAGGATCTTCATCCATATTAGGATGAGGTTCTACTTCTATTCTTGATGTGGTTGGTTATTACCCTTGTTAGGATGAGATCCTTCTCCTATTCTTAACAAGATTGCTGGGGCACAAAAGGATCGTTGCAAGGGCCTCTCTCCATTATCTCATGTCTAAGAACCGAAGGCCTTTACCCTTGTCAATATGAGGTTAACCTCCTATTTAAGAATTGGAGGCCTTCATCCTCGTTAAGATGAGGTTAACCTTCTATTTAAGAACTAGAGGCCTTTTACTTCAACTAAGAATGAAGTTCGGTTGAATAATTTTCTATCATTGCACAGTTTTGCACCAAAGATAATGATGTTAAAGTAAGAAAATTTTATTGAAAATGAGGTTATTGATGGTATATTGTCAGTTTTTCGAGTTCTAAGGTTGTTAGAGTATAGCCCCTCCGAGCTCCTTCAGATAATAAGCTTCTGGTTGAATGATTTCCACAACCTCATATGGACCTTCCCAATTTAGGACAAACTTTTCTTGATTTTGTGGCTGTGTTATCTACTTGTCATAGTACTAGATCTGCTACTTTAAACATTTTGCTTCTGACTCTAAAATTATAGTAGCGAGCCACCTTCTGTTTATGAGCTACTATCCAAATTTGGACCTTTTCTCGCTTTTCTTCTAATAGATCAAGGTTTACTCTGAGATCCTATGAATTGTTCTATTCATCAAAGATTTTAATTCACACTAAAGAAAGTTTCAGTTCAACTGGGATAACTGCCTCAGTTCTAAAAACCAAAGCAAATAGAGTCTCTCTAGTTGGCAACCTTTGGGTCATTCTGTAGGCCCAAAGCACATGGTAAAGTTCGTCCACCCATATTCCTTTCATCCTTTCAAGCCTTATTTTTATTCCTTGTAATAGAGTCCTGTTAATTACCTTTACCTCACCATTTGCCTGTGGATGACCTACTGATGTAAAGTAATGAGAGATATTCTGATCTTTATAGAACTTGGCGAACTTTGTTCCTACAAATTTGCATCCATTATCAGTAATGATAGTCCGAGGTAGGTTGAACCTGCAAACTATCGACTTTCAGATGAAATCCTATACTTTAACTTCAGTAATCTTTGCTAGAGGTTCGGTCTCGATCCATTTAGTAAAGTAGTCTACTACCACCAAAAAAAATTTTTGCTGCCTAGATGTCATGGAAGAGGATCCGAGTATATCCATTCTCCACATCGCAAATGGCCATGGGGCGCTTAGAGGTGTGAGTTGTGAGGCAGGTTGTCTTTAAATATTGGCATTCCTCTGGCATCGATCATATTTTCTCACATACTTTATGGCATCCTGATGCATAGTCGGTCAATAATATCCTTATCGAAGTAGTTTGTAGGATAGAGATCTAGCTCTGAGATGATTTCTGCATATTTCTTCATGTACCTCCTTCAATGCATAATCAGCTTCAAAAGATCGAAGATATTTTAAGAGTGGTAAGGAATATGACCTCTTGTATAACTTATTCTTATATAAAATATAGCGAAAGGTCTGGTTTCTCAATTTTTGAGCTTCTTTAGAATTTTTAGAAACAATTCCATCTTTGAGGTACAAAATTAGACGGTCAACCTAGCTGGTCTTACGGTCGACCTGTATTACTGTCTAGGATTCCTCCAAACTTGGATACTGCAGAACCTTAAAGAAGACTTCTTTTGGCAACTCACTCAGAGCCAAGGTTGCTAATTTTGAGAGAAGGTCAGCATTAGTATTTTCTGCTCTGGGGATCTACTGAATGTTAAAGTTATTGAAGGCCAAGATTAAGCTCTTCATCTTTTTCAAGTACTTTTTCATGCTTTCCTCTCGGGCTTTATAAGTTCCATTGACTTGACCTACTACTAACTGAGAATCACATGCTTCACTTCTAATTCTTTAGCTATTCTCAATCTCGTGATCAGAGCTTCATATTATATTCTATTATTTATTATGAAGAATTCAAAGCGTAGTGCATATTCAGCAATAATTTCTTCTAGATTGATTAGAATCAAGCTCGTGCCCACTCCAGAGGCATTGGATGAACCATCAACATATAGAGCCCAGAAGTTCTTAGGGAGATTTGCTTTTTCTTCAGAAGAATGTGGCTGGAAATTAAGAGCACAAACTTCTTACTGTTTTGGTTCGATCAGATCCAGGATGATGCATTCTACTATAAAGTTGGTAAATATTTGAGCTTTAATGGATGGTCAAGGTTTAAAATTGATGTCAAAGTTAGTGAGCTTAATTGCCCATTTTGCTATTCTTCCAGAGATATCGGACTGGCAAAGAACTACTTTGATAGGCTGATCAGTGAGAAGTATGATCGTATGCTCCTGAATATAAGATCAGAGCTTTCTGGCTGCAATCAACAAGGCATAAGTCAGTTTTTTTAATTTTGTATATCTTGTTTCCATATCCTTCAGAACTTGGCTTATATAGTAGATCCGCTTTTGAATTTTTGCCTCTTCTTTGATCAGGATAGCTCCAATGGCAATAGGAGATATGGTCAGGTACAAAAATAATTCTTCATCATGTTTGGGCTTGGCAAGAAAAGGAGGTGAGCTCAGATAGTTATTCAATTCTTCAAAGGTTTGTCGACATTCAGGAGTCTAGCAAAAATTTTTTGACTACTTGAGCATCTAGAAGAAGGGCATGGAACATTCTGTCGACCTTGAGATGAAGCGATTTAGAGCTGTAACTTTTTCTGTCAGGCATTGAACCTCTTTTATTATTTTTAAAGCAGTCATTTTTTGGATGGCTCAAATCTTCTTAGGATTTGCTTTGATGCCATGCCTTGACACCATGAATCCTAAAAACTTTTCTGAAGTTACTCTAAAAGCATATTTGGTTGAATTCAGCTTCATCTTATACTTTCGGAGGATGTTGAAGGACTCTTCTAGGTCGACAATATGATTTGATGAAGATCGATTTTTAACAAGTATGTCATCCACATAGACTTTCATATTATGGCTGATCTTCTTCTTGAAGATCTTATTTATCAGTCACTGGTACATCGCACCTATATTTTTAAGCTTGAAGGACATAATTTTGTAACAATAAAGACCACGGTTAGTAGTAAAAGTAGTTTTCTCTTCATCTTCTGATGCTATCTGAATTTGGTTGTAGTCGAAGAAGGCATCTATGAAGGTAAGAAGCTTGTAGCCTGAGGTTGCATCCTCTAATTGATCAATTCTAGGCCGGAGGTGGTTGTCTTTTGGGTAGGATTTGTTCAAATCTATGAAGTCTATGCACATCCTTCACTTATCGTTTGCCTTCTTGATAAGGATCACATTTGCAATCCAGTCTGGATGGGATACCTATCGGATGAACTAAGCTTTTAGGAGCCTATCTACTTTGTCTGTGATGGCCTTCTATTATTCTGGTGCAAAGCTATGCTTCTTTTATTTTACTGGCTGACATTTGAGATCTGCATCCAGGTGATATTCCATCATCTCTGCATCAATCTCGGGCATGTTTGTAGGTACTTAGGTGAAGACGTCGGTGTTCCTCTGCAAGAAGGCGATGAGCTACTTTTGACTTCTCCTCTCAAGTTGGAGCCAATTTGAATAGCATGATCTTTATTTCGATCATTTAGTGAAACTGCGACAAGGTCATCAATAGGTTCTTCCCACTCTTCAGTCAAGTCATTGTGGGCATCAAGTCTATCTACTGGACAGGGCTCTATTTGCTTTCCTCCTTGCAAGGCAATGGTATAGCAATGTCACGCCAAAGCCTAATCTTCTCTAACCTCTCCAACTCCATATCTTATTGGAAACTTCATCTTCAAATAGTAAGTTAAAACTACTATCCAAAGTGCATTCAAGCTAGGTTGGTCGAGAATTGCATTGTAGGCGAAAGGTGCCTTTACCACTAAAAAATTAACTTGAGCCTTGGACTATTTTGGGTACCGACCAGCCATAATAGACAAGATAATTATTCCTTCCACCAGCACAGCATTGTTGGTGAACCCCACTAACGGAGAGCTCATTGGTCCTATTCGACTGTCAGGTATAGATATTTTAGAGAATGCATTATAAAATAAAATATCAATAGAGCTTCCATTATCAATCAAAATATGGTGTACATCATAATCAGCAATATTTAAAGTTATTACAATCCCATCATTATGCAAAAATTGAACCTCCTATGCATCTTCTTTAGTAAAAGCGATGGATTCCTTAGTCCTCTACCTCTTTGCTGGCTCTACTGATCCACTGATTTCTCCTTACCGATGTCCCTCAGTGATGGTGTCAATGATTCTAAGTAGGGGCCGATTTCTTTGAGGCTTATTCCTCCAGGGTGGTTCAGGCTGTGGTAGAGCTCTTGGCTGATCCTTCCTTTTTTCTGACAGATGTCTCAAAAAGAGGTTCAGCCAACCTTATCTAATGAACTTTTTGATTTTGTCTTGGAGTTGAATGCATTCTTCAGTATCGTGATTGTGGTCATGATGATGGAGGTAGTACTTGTTATGATTGCTCTTGGTTGGATGAGATCATATTTTTTTTGGCCTCGGTAGTTACTCCCTGATCTTCATTAGCACTTGGATCTTCAGATCATTCAGGAGGGCATAGTTATGAAATTTTTTGGGAGGAAACTTCTACTACGCCCTCCAATCCAGGCTTCTTTATCGGCATGCTCGAGCTAGAGTTCATGTTTGTCCATGCTTAGGAGGGGTTCTGGAGCATGGCCGAGCTTCACTCGGCTTCTCAATGATCGTGGGCTTACTACATTCACCAATCTGTCACTCTCCTGTGGCTTCTTCGTCTTTCAGTTTAAAGGCTTTCTTTGTTCGAGCGTAGCCTTTAGCTCGAGCCAGCTTGTCAGCAAAGTCTTGGAGGTACTTCTTCTCTACAAAGAAAAGAAGATCATTCTTTTGGAGTCTACCTTTCAGTTCGGCCATGGCAACAAATTGGTCCAAATTTTGGACCTCCAAAGCGGTAGCATTAAAATGGCTAATATAAGCCTAGATGGACTTTCCTTTCTTCTTCTTCATATTGATGAGAAAGTCTGAACCTCATCTCTAGCACTGGCTGCTGATGAAATGAGCTACAAATTGATGGCTTAGCTGGTTCAAAAAAAAGATGGTATCCGATTTGAGGTCCGAGTACCAATTTCTTGCTATTTCTTTCAAAGTAGAGGGGAAAGCTTGGCATAGAATGGCATCAGATGCATCATGGAGCAGCATCATAGTTCTCAAGGCTTTGAGATGATCGACTGAGTTGATGGTCCCAACATAACCCTCAAATTGGAAAAGCTTGAAGTTCGGTGGGATGGATTCCTGCATGATACGGATAGAGAAAGGAGGGTCGATGCAGATATTGTCAAGACGAGCAGGAGCAACGTGATGGAGTTCCTTAATCCATTGATTCATTTCTTGAAGCTTCTGATTGAGAGTATCATCTCGAGCATGAATCTCAAAGTAAGGCTGGCTGGAGAGAGGTAATGATTCCCTGGGATGGAATCATGATCATAATAAGGGCTCTCCGCTCTCTACTTCTCCTTTCTGAGAGTCACCGACCGACTCATCCAGGTGGGCCTTCCCTACACCAGATCTTGGCATTCTGACAAGGATCTTTCTGGTTGATCTGGTGTCGGAGGCTACTGCATGGCCTGCATCGCTTTTATGAGACCCTTAACCTATTGCACTAGTAGGCTAAATTGCTCCAGATCCATCATAGCTATTGGTGGAGGTTGAGGTGCCAGCAATAAGGTCGAAGTAGACTGATCTGGGTGAAATCTAGTGGTAGAGGTGGTGGATCATTGGGTTGAAGCTTGCTTGGGCAGCATCTTGCTGGAACAAGAAAAGATCAGAAGAGAATAGAGTGAAAATGAGAAAGAGGATGAACTCGATTGGGTACTCCTTTAAGAATAAGGGCTCAGTAGGCCCTTCCTCTAGCGTCAATCTTGTTGGTGTAGAAAATGGTGCTGACATCAGAGCTTACTGGAGCTAGAGAAGGTGAGGCCACCGTCGAGACGTGCAAGATGAAGTCCAAATCGGAGGTGGATGGCTCCGACAGGATCCTTCGATGGTCAAGTTAGTTCTCTAGCTAACAAGAATGGAGTACTCAGAAGAATTTAGAGCAGAGAGGAGAGCTTAGTGCTTAGAGAAGAAAATATATCCAGAGGATCTTTTATATAGGCAAAGCTCCTAATAGAATGAAAGTGACAGCTACAATAGAATGTTAGTAGGCCATTCAAACCACGTGAAGTTTGTTAGAAAGAGTGGATTATAATTTATCGTGACTTGTAGGTTGTTGGAGTTAATTTATTGGAGCTCGAATAAGAGGTCGGAGACTTCAATATTCGTTGGAAAGCTGTTCATGCTAGAAAGAAAAACTCGAAGTTTGATTGCAGAGCAGAACTTGAAGATTGGCTATCAGATAATTAGATGACAAACCTACAATTGGTTGAGTCTATTGGTGCTATCTGCGGTAGTCTTGAGATGTTCGGCCAACTTCAAGGTTGGCCATGAGTGGACAACTATTCTAAAATGAAAGTTGGAGAAGATGATGGATCCTTTGATTAGAATCATAATCCTACCTTCCGAAGGAAGTTCGGTCAATACTCAAGGTTAGCCTGAAGTTTGGATTGAAGGAGTGTTGAGATTCACTGTTTGTGATGAGGTCCTTTTACTGTTCAAACTTGGCTGACCGATATGCACGATATAAATTGGCTAGATTTGCAATTATCAAAAAGGAATGAAGGATTTCGGCCACTTTCAAGGTCGATCGTTATCCATAAAGTAGAGCAAAGAAGTTCAGCCAAAATAGAATTTGACTGGAGAGGAATTTGGTTGGATAGGTTTCTTGACGTAAGGTTGATAAGATATATTGTCTGCCATGAAGAAATTTGGCCGCTCTCAAGGTTTACCATAAACAAAATTGGACAGTATTGGGATTTAATATTCAATGGAATCTTGTTAATACCAGGACTAGAGTCAGTTAACAACTTCCTTCACTATTCAAGTTCAGTCGGAAGAAGTTCATCATATTTTTGATGAGTTCTACAATCATTGGAGAGGGGTTGCTGATCACGATTAAGAAGGTTGTCCGGCATACATGCATTGAAGGTCGTTCAGACTTTGGCGGGAGCTATTTCTCCCAATGGTTTTGAATTCTGATTTTATTTTGGATCTTAAAAATACTTTTTATTTTCCTAGTTTTTTTTAAAATTTATTTTTTATTTTCAAGTTGATAAGTATTGGTTTTGGTTTTTATTTTAAAAATTTTATAGTTAATCTTTTCTAGACTAAAAGAGTTATTGGCACTAGTTTTTTGATGGATGATTTATATAAATTAGATTTGAATCTAAATTATTAAAGTAATCATTCATCTATATATGATGATAAATTGGCATAAAGAAGAATATTATTAAAGAGCACTCTTCAAATTTATGATATAAAAGATTAACTCATATCTTTTTAGAGAGAATAAAGAGATTTATAAATGATGATATTTTATAAAATATTGATTTTACCGACTTTGATACTTGTTTGGATTGTATAAAGAAAAAGCAAACTAACAAGTCCTCTAAAGGTGCCAAAAAGAGTCTAATATTTTAGAAATGATACACACTGATATTTATTGATCATTTTCTACTTCCTATTTTAATGGACAGAGATATTTCATTTCATTCATTGATGACTATACTAGATACATGTATCTCTACCTTCTATTTCAAAAAGGTGAGGCACTAGATGCTTTTAAGATTTATAAAGTAGAAGTAGAGAAATAGATGGATAAAAAAAAAAGAAGAGATGGAGAGTACTATAGAAGGTATACTGAAAGGGGTCAGTTGATAGGCCCATTTGATAAGTTCCTTGAAGAAGAGGATATTATAGTCCAATATACAATGCCTGAAATACCACAATAAAATTGTGTGATAGAAAGAAGGAATCATACACTGATAGACATGGTAAGGAGTATGAGTAGTAGTTCTAATCTTCTTTTATCTCTTTGGAGTAAAGCATTAAAGACTGTTGTATATGTCTTAAATAGGATTCTATCAAAGGTTATATCTAAAACTCCTTTTGAGATGTAAAAAGGATGAAAATCGAGTTTAAGTCATTTACACATAGAGATGTCCAGTTGAGGTGAGGATTTATAATCCACACTTAAAGAAATTAGACTCTAAAATAATTAGTGGCTATTTTATTGGTGTTGGTGCAAAATCTGATCATCATCGGAGAAGCACTGGAATCGGAGAAGACGAGATCGTCGCTGATGACCTGCAAAATAAGTCTCATCCAGAGCCTGAGGGGTGGCTCCAACAAGATCCTCCGACGATCAAGTCAGCTCTTTCAGCAATAGAAATGGAGTACTCAGTAGAGAAAATTGTAGAGTATTGAGAAGGAGAAGAGAGCTTGAAGAAAACATATCTGAAGGATCCCTTTTATAGTACAAAGCCTATAACAAATTGATAGTGACAGCCGCAACCACTTGGTAGTAGGCCGTTCGGGACCACGTGGAATTTGTTATGGAGAGTGGCGTCCATTGTCATGATGTGCTGGTACGTTGGAGGCCCAATAGCTGAAGCTCGAATGGGATAATCGTAGGCGATAAAGGGCTCTTGGATGCTATTATTTTGGAGGAGTTCGGAGCTCTCAAGATTGACCGTGCATTGGTCTTTGTTCTCTATGTTGAGGGTGTACATCGTGGTCCCTTCTCTACCAGTGTCTCTGCTGTTCCTTTGAAGTTTGGCCATTCCTAAGGTTACTCACCGGTGAATAACGATAAAGCACTAAAGTTCGTCTGAGGATAGTTTGAAAGAAGTTTGACTGCTAAAACAAGAAGGATCCAAGAGGGTTCAACTAAGATCCTGCCAAAAGAAAGAAGGATCCAAGGAAGTTCGTCCGGGTGGGGCCACGCAGGTTATTGGGAGGAGATCGACCGAATGGGATGTGCAGGAGCCAGAGACTTAGCTGGTTCTCTGGGGCAGAAGCATTGACTATTCAAGTTCATCGGGGGAAGAAATCCATAATGTCCTATCAAACCCAAAACTGATCTTTCCAACCAATCGGATTATCTGACTGTAGTATTGGAGGTTGGCCATTTCAGAATGATTCAGAGTTTGAATATTCCTGCAGATTGAGATTCAATTTTTATAGCAGCAACCGGACAGAACTGATTAAGAATCGAAGTCTTAGCCGAACTTCGATAGATGTGGATTTATCTCCAACACTAGTTCCCCTACTTTCGAGTTCAAAGTTCGAAGGATGGGAGTAAAATGGATTGGCGCTTCTTCGACTCCAGCGCTTCTTCGATGATGATCAGATTTTGCATCAATAGGATTGATGCTAGAAGGAGGGCCCTCTGTTTCTAAGGTTTCTTTGTTCTTAAAGGAGTGCTCAGTAGAGAACTCTCTTCTTCTCCTCTAGAGTCCTCCTTTCCAAAAAAGATGCCTCCTAGGAAAGCTTTAATCCGATGGTCAATGGCCTTCATAGCCAGATCCCATCCAGATCTGCCCGTCCTTATTTCATTTCCAACAACTCAAGCTCCACCTACAGCAATGATGGATGCGGAGCAGTTCAACCTACCAGTCCAGCAGGTTCGTGGCCTCACAAAAGCAGTGTAGGCCATGCAGCAGCAGTAGGCTCTGACATCAATTCGATCGGAGCAGGCTTCTTCAGAGCCCCATGATTCGATCTAGGGATGGTCGACTCGGGCTAGCCGATCGATGACCTCCAAAAAGGGGAAGCAGAGGGCTGAGAGCTCCTGCTTTGATCATGATTCTATCCTTGGGAGGACTTTACCCTCGTTCAATTAGAAGACCTTGGAGATCTACGATCGAGAGGATCTCCTGGACCAAAAACTGCAAGAGATGAATCAAGGGATCGAGAAACTCCTCTATGCACCCCCCCTCCCACGTAATGATATTTGTACCGACCCTCCTTTCTCTCACCGTATCATGCAGGAACCTATCCCGCCGAACTTCAAGCTCTACCAATTCAAGAGCTACAATGGGACCTCTAATTTGATTAACCATCTGAAGGCCTTCCAGATAATGATGCTGCTCCACGGCACGCTCGATGCCATCCTATGCCAAACTTTCCCATCTACCTTGAAAGGAGCTGCCAAAAATTGGTATTCGATCCTTAAGCCAGATACCATCTTTTTCTTTGATCAAATGAGCCATCAGTTTGTGGCTTATTTTGTCAACAGCCGATGTCCTAGGCGAGTTTTGAAATCTCTCATCAACATCAAGCAGCAGGAGGGAGAATCCATCCGAGCTTATATCAATCGCTTCAATACTACTGTGCTGGAGGTCCGAAATCTGGACTAATCTATTACGATGGTCATACTAAAGGATGGCTTTCGGAAGAATAATTTGTTGTTCTTTCTGGAGAAGAAGTATCCTAAAAACTTTGCTGATATGCTGGCTCGGGTTGAAAGGTATGTTCAAGTGGAAAAGGCCTTCAAGGCCATGGACAACGAAGCCATTGGAGAGCGACGAATAGGCGAGTCAGGCAAGCCCGCTAAGGAAGGAAAGCCGAGTGAAGCTCAATCGCGCTCCCAAACTCTCTCTTAGCGCAAGCAAGTCCAAACTCCTCTCCGAGCTTGGAAGCAGGGAAGCCCTGATAGAAGAAAGCGGCTAGGCTCCCGCCTTCGAAGGTTCCACAACTATGCCCCTCTCAACACTCCAAAAACTCAAGTATTGATGGAGATTAAGGAGCAGTTGCCAAGGTCGGAAAGGATGCGCTTCCATCCTGGCAGATGCAACCCAAACAAGTTCTTCCTCTATCATCGTGACCACGGTCATGACACAGACGAGTGTATCCAGCTCTAAAACAAGATCGAGGAGCTCATCAGGCTAGGTAGGTTCGGTCGATTCCTAAGACGTCGATCTAAAAGATTGAAAGATCGGCCAAGAGCACTACCGCAATCAAAACTATCAAGAAGGGAGGAGCAGCAGGCAGATTAACCACTCCTCGATATCATCAACACCATCTCTAGGGAACTTCGATGAGAAAAGACTGGTGGATCAGTAGAGCTCGAAAAGAGATGGAGAACTGAGGAGCCCATCGCTTTCACCAGTGAGGATGCCCAAGAAGTCCAGTTTCTGCAAAATGATGTGGTTGTAATCTCTTTAAACATTGCTGACTATGATGTGCGCTACATTTTAGTAGATAATGGAAGCTCTGTCGATGTTTTATTTTATGATGCTTTCTCGAAAATGTATTTACCTAATAATCACTTGGAACCTATGAACTCCCCATTGGTAGGCTTCACTAGCGATATCATGCCAATTGAGGACATAATAACTTTGACTGTGGCTGCAGCACAATGCCCGAAGCTGGCTAAAGCATAAGTCAATTTTCTAGTTGTAAAAGCCCATCTACCTACAATGTCATTCTTGGTCGACCTGATTTGAACGCACTCCGAGCTATAGTCTCAATTTATTATTTAAAGGTGAAGTTTTCGACGAGCTGCAGAATTGAAGAGATCAGGGAAGACCAGGCCTTAATAAGGCACTGTTACTCCATCGCTCTATAGAAAAACATCCAGCCCAATCTTTATCCTGTTGATGGACTAGATGTCCACGATGACCTTACGGAGGAGCGGGATGAGCCTATAGAAGATCTCATTTTCGTCCCATTGAACGACAGAAATGCGGAGCACACCGTGCAGATCGACTTCAACTTGGGGGATGAGGTTCGAGAGCAACTTATCGCCTTCCTTCAAAAAAATGCGGACATCTTCACCTAGGTCCCAACGGATATGCCGGAGATTGATGTCAAGGTCATGGAACATCGGTTGGCTGCTGATCCCAAGTGCCAGCCAGTAAAAGAGAAGATGCGCAACCATGCTTCGGAGAGACAAAAAGCAATTGTAGAAGAAGTCGACAGGCTCCTCAAGGCTGGATTCATTTGGAAAGTTAACTACTCAAGCTGGGTCTCAAACATGGTGCTCGTCAGAAAGACAAATGGCAAGTGGAGGATGTGTATAGACTTTAAAAATCTAAATAAAGCTTGCCCAAAAGGCAGCCACCCCCTATCCAGGATTAATCAACTGGTGGATGCAACCTTGAGCCACGAGCTCCTCACCTTCATGGATGCCTTTTCTGGCTATAACCAAATTTGGATGGTACCAGAGGATGAGGAGAAAACTACTTTTGTTACTGATCGTGGTCTTTACTATTACAAGGTTATGCCTTTTGGACTCAAGAATGTAGGGGCAACATACCAGCGCCTGGTCAACAAAATCTTCAAGAAGCAGATCGATTAAAACATGGAGGTGTACGTAGATGACATGCTCGTCAAAAGTTGAGCCTCAATAAATCACATTGCCGATCTTAAAGAGATGTTTAGCACACTTAAGAAGTACAAGATGAAGCTAAACACAACTAAGTGCACTTTCGGTGTGACCTTAGAAAAATTTTTGGGATTCATGATGTCAAGACGCAGGATTGAGATGAATCTAAAGAAAATTCAAGCTATTCAGAAGATTACCACTCCAAAAATAATCAAAGAAGTTCAGTGCTTGACTGAAAAAGTGGCATCCCTAAACCACTTCATCTTGAGATCGGTCTAGCGATGCGTATCCTTCTTTCAAGTTCTCAAGCAGCCAAAAAACTTCTGCTGGATGATAGAATGCCAATGGGCATTCGAAGAGTTTAAAAACTACCTCGATTCATTCCCACTACTGGCAAAGCCTGAGCTTGGAGAAGAATTATTCTTGTACCTAATAGTTGAAGAAAAATTCTGATTTTTCGGACCAGGTTCGTTCAGATCGGATCGGATCAAGAGATATATTTCAAAAATTTTTTTCTTTGATCCTAATCAGATCTGAGATATTTTAAATCTAATTATTATTATTTTAGAAATTAAAATAAAATTAGATAAATTAAATTAGATTTAATTTACCTTGATGTGGATAATCCTATTATCCGTTAATGATCCTATATGCAGCGGAAGGTTCTGGATCTAGCCATGCAAGTGCCTGGCCTCTACCGATATCCACTCAGGCTGGATCTGGAGATCCTCTTCTTCTCTATCATGTCTCCAAAAATTAGATCTGGATCTGATCTGGAGGATCTTCAAAACTCCTTTTGAAGATCAGCAGTCGTCCTTTGCAGCAGTGCAGCCTTCTAGCTTTCAGTCGCCTTTCTTTGATCTGGATCGCACCAACCAAGAACCAAAACTCTTTTGGACGTGGAGAGGAGAGGGAGAAGATGCTTTGGCATGGAGGAGGAGAGGAGAAAAGGCCTTGGGGCATGGAGAATTATGATTCCTTTCAATCACTATCTGAGTTGGGCGCAGGGTCTTATTTATAGACTAAGCTGTGATCCAACTCCTCTTCTTCCCAACCAATCACAACTCTTTGTGAAATCAGATCTAAATCTGATTGGTGGGAATAGAGTCCCCTAGATTCCTCCTTAGAGGGCACCTAAGACCAGTCAAAGTTGGTTCTTAGGAGAACTCTAATTGGAATCCAAAAAGGAGATGGAGTCCCTTGTCCAACAGGGACTCCTAGGCGCCTCCAACTTGGGCACACGCCTAAGGGTGGCGTGCGCCCTCCTCCTTGCCAGGTTCTGGCAGGGGGACAGGCCCCCACCAGCTCTCCAATAGGTGCGTGACATGTGGTCAAAAGTCAAAGTGTCAATGGTCAACATTTGACCAGTCAAAGGTAGACTTTTGACCAAAGTCAAAGAACAAGAAATGGCAGGTGACCAAAAATGGCAGGTAATGTCTTACAAAATAAGACAACCTTTTCTGACTTGGACAACCTCCAGTCAGACCATATGAAGGCCTCTGATTGAGCACAAACTCCTTTGGCTCAGTCAGGACAACTTATTTATGATAGCAAAAGAAGAACGTTAGGTTCAATCGAGTGCTAGCACGATTTTCTTGAACCTAATTGAATCTCATTCAGATCAATTGAACTGGATCAGTTCAATTGATGATCACCAGATTCAAACCCTTATTTGTGTGACCCAGTTAGGTTCAGTTCTGTATGGTAATGGGATATGTCATGATCTCTATCATCGACATCATCGAAACTCCTTTCGATGGATCAGAACTCTTCTGATTCGAACAGCTAGAATGATCGATCATCTAAATCATTCTAATTGCTCCCAAAATCCACCAGTGACACCTAGCAGTATATGGTGGCAACCCATCAGAGCTGAATGCGAACCTCTTGGTGCAGCTACCTGTGTGATTAAGTTCTTCTATCTTGAGCCCCGATCAGATTAGGGTTAAGGTGAACTCGTCAAACCCTAGTTTCTGTCATATGATGTAATCATTCGATTCGAGTCCGAATGTGAAAATCTAAATAGAAACTCTTTCTATTATTTCACTCTGCCATGGCCATGGGCTTCTGGACTTGATTCTCATGATCATCATAGGGCTGCTCCTCTACCACCGAGGTAGATAGATTCCATCTTGATGCAATCCAGTTCCTACAATGAACATGCTATAGCCAACATACACCTCAGGATTCCATATGGCTAGGAGACCGAGTAATGGTGTAGTCAAACTATAACACCCTCAAGGTGAACTGCCGATGCACCTCAGGTCAAAGAACCAGACACACTACTGCAGCATCGAGTCAGTCATTGACGAGAAGGTAGACTCCCTAATGACTACTCGAGGTGGTCACGCTCAGTGCCCTCGTTCTCTAACGAGTACCTATACTCTCGCTCCGGTGTCTCCACACCATAGACTCAAGACTCATCTACTAAAGAGAAGCGATTGTACACCAACCTTCGGATCAATCACCATCCTCGTGATGATCCTATGGTCGGGAGCATTTTATGAGTTAATAATGATTATTCATGTCTTAAATTTTCAACTCTTGAAAATATGAATTATCATTACCATTAACTCAAAGGATGTATCACAGACACTAAATACACATATGTGATAGAAAATAATCCCATTTTATTGATATTAGTCAAAATTATAATTTTGCCCCTAGAAGTGTATTACAAGTGTCAGCCAATTCTGGCTTCTAGGGCACATATATCTAACAATCTCCCACTTGTCCTAAAGCCAATTGGCTACAAGTCTAAGTCCCATCTTCTCAAGGTGGGCTTCGATCTTCTGCTGGCCCAACGGCTTTGTAAGTGGGTCTGCCACATTATCTGTGGAGTTGACTCTCTTGACCTCGACGTAACCCTTCTCGAGGTAATCGCGGATGAGGTGGTATCGCCGCTCAATGTGCTTGGATTTTTGGTGAGACCTCGGCTCCTTAGCAAGGGCTATGGCGCCATTGTTGTCGCAGTATAGAGGAATGGCATCTGATGGCATTACTCCAATTTCTGCAGCAAACTTCTTGTACCAGAATGCTTCCTTCGCAGCCTCTGATGCAGCGATATATTCTGCTTCCATGGTGGAATCTGCTATCACCGTTTGCTTGGAACTCTTCCAGCTGACAGCACCACCATTGCACACAAACAGACTCCCAGATGTCGACTTTCGATCATCTATATCGGACATGAAATCCGAGTCTGTGTATCCCTGGACTTGGAGTTCTCCATTACCAAAGACCAACATCATATCCTTAGTTCTTCTCAAGTACTTAAGGATACATTTCACAGAAGTCCAGTGTTCTTCACCTGGATTTGACTGATATCTGCTTGTGACACTCACAGCATGGGCTATATCAGGTCGTGTACATAGCATGGCATACATGAGGCTCCCTATTGCAGAAGCATAAGGGATCTTGCTCATGCATTCTATTTCCTCAGGTGTGCTAGGGCACATCTTCTTGGAAAGATGAATACCATGTCTGAAGGGTATTAATCCCCTCTTAGAGTTTTCCATACTAAACCTCTTTAGTACTTTCTCTATGTACATCTTCTGTGAAAGTCCTAGCATCCTATTCGGTCTATCCCTATAGACCTTAATTCCTAGAATAAAGGATGCTTCACCTAGGTCTTTCATGGAGAATTCCTTGGACAACCATATTTTGATTGTTGTCAACATGGGAATATCATTCCCAATAAGGAGGATGTCATCCACGTACAATACGAGGAAGACAACAGCGCTCCCACTGACCTTTTTGAAAACACATGGTTCCTCTTCATTTTTGATGAAACCAAACTTTTTGATCACATCATTGAAATGAGTGTTCCAGCTCCGAGATGCTTGCTTAAGTCCATATATGGACCTTTGCAGCTTGCAAACCTTGTGATCAGTATCACTGGATGTGAAACCTAGCGGCTGTTCCATATAGATATCTTCCTCAAGATATCCATTTAAGAATGCCGTTTTCACGTCCATTTGCCATATTTCATAATCGAAATAGGCTGCAACGGCAAGCAATGTGCGGATGGATTTTAGCATAGCCACTGGGGAAAAGGTATCCTGATAGTCAATGCCTTCGCGTTGACTATAACCTTTTGCCACTAGTCTAGCCTTGAATGTCTCCACATTTCCCATCTGCACCAATCTTTCTCTTGAAGATCCATTTACACCCAATAGGTACTATACCTTCTGGTGGATCTACCAAGGTCCAGACTTGGTTTGAGTGCATCGAGTCAATTTCTGACTGCATTGCCTCTAGCCATTTCTCGGAGTCGATATCTGATATCGCCTCGTTGTAGGTTTTGGGATCATCACCATGAGCACCATTACCTACGAGGAACATTTTCCTCTACTCCTCTGAAATAATACCTAAGTATCTTTCAGGGGGACGGAAAACTCTTTCCGATCTACGAGGTGGAGGAGGTAGTGTTCTTATTGGCTCAACCTGATTTGGTTCCAATTGGTCCTTAGCTCATTGTACTTGTGAGACTTTCTCATCAAGCTTGAATCTGCTTTCCAATGCCGCTATCTTGAATAAACTATTTTTCAAGAAAGATGGCATGTCGACTCACAATCACATTGTGGTCTTCTGGAATGTAGAAATAGTATCCTAATGACTCTTTAGGATATCCTATGAATCGAGCTCTAAAGGACCTAAACTCTAACTTGTCCGCTTGTTGTCTTTTGACATGAGCCGGACAACCCCAAATTCTGAGATGACTCAGACTTGGTTTCTTACCGTGCCATATCTCATACGGTGTGGTAGGAACGGTTTTAGAGGGAACCCTATTCAGTAGATAAATTGAAGTTAACAATGAGTGTCCCCAAAGAAAATCAGGGAGGTCTGTGAAGCTCATCATGGATCGAACCATATCCAATAGAGTCCGATTTCTCCATTCTGAAACCCCGTTGAGTTGAGGTGTTCCTGGTGGAGTCCATTGAGAGACTATGCCATTTTTCCTTAAGATAGTCTAGGAATTCTCGGCTAAGGTATTCACCTCCTCGATCTGATCGAAGAACCTTAATGGGTTTTCCAGTTTATTTTTCTACTTCATGTCTGAATTCTTTGAACTTTTCAAAAGCTTCAGACTTGTGTCTCATAAGATACACATACCCATACCTAGACAGATCATCGGTAAAGGTAATGAAGTAGACAAAATTGCCTCTAGCCGGCACATCAAATGGGCCGCACACATCAGTATGTACTAGGGCAAGGAGATCTGTGGCCCTCTCCCCATGTCCAACAAAAGGGAGTTTAGTCATTTTGCCTTGAAGACAAGATTCACAAGTTGGATATGACTCAAAGTCAATGGACTCAATAGCCCATTTTTCTCCAATTTGTTGATCCTATCTTCTGCTATATGACCTAATCTCAGGTGCCATAGATATCTATCGTTTGGACTATCCCTAGGTCGTTTGGCATTCACGTTTTGCTCGATAGTTAGAATAGGTACATCAATATGTAGCTGATAAAGACCATTAATAAGAAAAACCATTTGCAATTTTATTTCTTTCATAAAGAATGTTACAATGGTCCTTAAAGAAGGTAATCACATAGCCTTCTTGTGCTAAGCATGAAACAGAAATCAAATTCCTGCTAGCTGCAGGCACATAATAACAGTCTTTCAAAACTAAGTCTAAACCAGATGGTAATCGAAGAGGGTATGTTCCCACGGCTACTGCAGCAACTCTTGCTCCATTACCGATGCGTAGGATCATGTCTCCATCCCTCAGCCTCCTGCTATCCTCAAGACCCTGCATGGAAGTGCACAGATGAGCACTAGAACCAGAGTCAAGCACCCAACTGGATGCAGAAGAAACCGTAAGGTTAGACTCAATAACGAGCATACCTCCAGAAGGACCTTCCTTCTTGTTCTTCAGGGTGGCCAGGTAAGTAGGGCAGTTTCGCTTCCAATGGCCATCGCTGTTGCAATGGAAACACTTTCCTTTGACATCGGCCTTTTTCTTCGGTTCTGCCTTCTTCTTCTTTGTTCCTTCCACCTTCTTGCTTTTTTGCAGACTTCTTTTTCTTTCCATAAGACTTTCTTTTGGAAGAAGTCCATTCCATAGCAAGAACTGAGCCTTTAGAACCTTTCATAGAAAGCTCAGCGGTAACCAGCATATTCATTAATTCGGCCAAGGAATTTTGAAGTTTATGCATGTGGTAATTCATGATGAATTGCCCATATGCATCAGTCAAGGATTGCAGAGTAATATCATTCTGCAGGTCCAAGTCTAACTTCACACCGAGCTTCTCAAGCTCTTCCATGTCCTTGATCATTGTCAGATAGTGATCTTGGACTGACTGCCCATCACGCATCTTAGCCTTAAAAAGTCATTTCGTGACTTGATATTTGGCTGCGCGACTCTGTTCACCAAACATCTCCTGCAGGTGAGCCAACATTTGGCGAGCAGTCCCGATATCTTCATGTTGGCGCTGGAGCTCATCAGACATCGAGCCCAACATGTAATATCTGGCCTTATTATCTTCGTCTATCCATTTTTTCAGAGACGCTCTCTGTTCAGTGGATGGACGGGCTGGTAAGGTGGAAGGGTCCTGGTCCAATACATGGGTTAACTTCTCGAAACCCAAAACTATTTTGTAGTTCCTGAGCCAATCTTTATAATTGGATTCGATCAGTCTATGTGTGTCCAGGATACGTGCCAATGGGTTGGACGCAGACATTTTTCTGTAGAGAGTCAAAGATTCTAGTTAGATACTGTAATTATGACTTGACCAATTTATTTAGAGATTTTATTTTTAAATAAATTAGCTTCCACTATTTTCTCGGATCCCTACACTCCCTCTGTAGAGATGCAAAAATCTCCATGATTAATGATTTCTAGTGGGTGGTGCGGTCTCACCAACTGACTCATCACCTCACCTAACAGTTATTGGTGATGGGTTAGCCAATGAGTGAACAACTCTTGTTCAATGATTCTCTAATCATGGTGCACCCAAACTTGGTCTCTAATTCATGAATCTCACCGTATCCGGAATATTGATCCACTCCTTAGTTAAGTCAGACCCACCATTTGCACAGACTGGATTCCTAATTGAGTCTCTCACCGTATCCAGAATATTGAGCCCAACTCATCCTCCAGCCCATAGCATCCAATGCCTAATAGACATGGTTGCGTCTTCTCGGTGCAACTGAGCCACTGTATCCAGCCGAGAACAATCAACCTCGGAAAGGGCCCGCACATCTACAATGGTGGAAGACCTCAGACTTAATCTTTTCTTAGGGAGAATTGATTCAGGTCTCATTAAACTAGACTTATCATAGTCATAACAATTATGACTAACCTAGTGGCATGGGTTAGCTCGGATTATTGACCACCTCAGATCAGAACTGTGTCAACAGATATGGTCAGGTAAGTGAGACCGGTGGAAGGAAGCAAAATACTAAATATACATATGTGATAGAAAATAATCTATTTTATTGATATTAGTTAAAATTATAATTTTTTTTCTAGAAGTGTATTACAAGTGTCAGCCAATTCTAGCTTCTAGGACACATATATCTAACAGTAGTCTCCCTAGCAGCCCTGGCAGCAGTCCTGTTCAAGGAGGAAGCAAAAGTACGATGATCGGTCTACTACATAAGTCGGATCCTGAGGGATGCAAAGATTAGGTACTTTAAATTAGAAAAATTAACTTACTCTCTTCTAATTGCTATCAAGAGACTCCAACCTTACTTTTAGGGGCATATCATAACTGTCCAAATGGACCAACCAGCAGTCCTTTACTGAGCAGATGCCTCCAGAGGAATCGCAAAATGGGCAATCGAGCTCATGAAGTTTGACATCAATTACCAACCTTGGCATCGATTAAAGCTCAGATATTAGCAGATTTTATAGTAGAATGCACTATTCTGGAAGAATTCGAGCCTGAATAGAATGAAACCAGCATTCCATGGTTGTAACCAAGCCCCTCCGAAAAGAGCATTGACCTTCCTGAAGGCTTTTGGGCCCTGTACGTGGATGGTTCATCCAATGCTATTGGGGCAGGCGTAGGGTTGGTCTTGATTAACCCCAAGGAAGTTGTCAACAAATATGCACTACGCTTCAAATTCCTAGTAACTAATAATAGGGCCGAATATGAAGCTCTGATCGCTGGGTTAAAAATAGCAAAAGAGTTAGAGGCAGATTGGCTCCAAATTTTTAGTGATTCTTAACTAGTAGTCAGACAGGTTAGCAACAACTATGAAACTCAGAAGGAAAGCATGATGAAGTATCTTGAGAAATTAAAGAGCTTGGCTTCGACCTTCAATAGTTTCAACATCCAACGGATTTCGAGGGTGAAAAATATGAGAGCCGACCTTCTTTCTAAATTGACCACTTTAGCCCTAGCCGATCTGCTCAAAGAAGTATTTTTTAAAATTCTAAAGTGCCCAAGCTCGGAGGAGTCGTAGCCTATTCTATAAGTTGAGCATGAGCCAAGCTGGATCGACCTGCTAGTTGCCTACCTCAAGGATGGAGCTCTTCCTCATGATCAGAAAGAAGCTTGGAAACTCATGAATTAAGCTTTTTGGTATGTTCTGTATGAAAGCAAGCTATATAAAAGGTCATATTCTCTATCGCTTTTGAGATATCTCTAACCTTCAGAGGCTGACTTCGCATTATGGAAAGTGCTTGAGGGGATTTGGAGAAGTCATATAGGAGCCAGATTCCTATCACAAAGGCTACTTCAATCGGGTACTATTGGCTGATCTTGTATCATGACTCTATAGAGTATGTCAAAAAATATGACCGCTGTTAGAGAAATGCAAATATACAAAGACAGTCGATCTCCGAGCTTACTCCATTAAGTGCACCTTGGCTATTTGTGTAGTAGAGAATGGATATACTTGGTCATTTTCCAATGGCATTCGGGCAACGAAAGTTCCTTCTGGTTGCGATCGACTACTTCACCAAATGGGTCGAGGCCAAACCATTAGCAAAAATTACTGAGGTCAAGGTACATGACTTCATCTAAAAGTCAATTGTCTATTGGTTTGGTCTGCCTCAAACTCTCATAACAGATAATGGATGATAATTTGCCAGAATAAGGTTCGTTGAGTTCTGCAAAGATCTAAACATCTTCCATCACTTCACATCAGTGGCCCATTCGTAGGTAAATGATGAAGCAGAGGTGACCAACAGAATTTTACTGCAGGGCATCAAGGCAAGGCTTGAAAAAATAAGGGCGACTTGGGCGGATGAACTCTACCACATCCTCTGGGCATACCGAACTACTCAAAAGCTACTGACTGAAAAAACATCATTCACCCTGACATTTGGAATGGAGGCAGTCATTCCAATCGAGCTTAAACTTCTATCAATATGGATCGTGGCCTTCAATAAGCAGCATAACTCACAAGACCACAGAGTCAACCTCAATCTACTGAAGAAAAAAAGAGAAGAAGCCCAAGTTCGGATGGCAGCCTATAGACGAAAAGTAACCAGATACTATAACTCTAGAGTAAAAAATAAAGCATTCAGAGTGTAGGACTTGTTTCTTCGATGAGCATCTATTTTGCAGCCTCAAGATCAACAAAAGCTCATCCTGAATTGGGAAGGTCCATATAGAGTAGAGGAGGTCGTCTGGTCTGAAACTTATTGCTTGAAGGAGCTCAGAGGAGCGACACTTCCATGGTCTTGAAATTTAAAAAACTTAAAAATGTACTACCAGTAACTTTTCTTCAATAAATTTTTTTTATTTTAACATTATTACTTCTTGGCATAAAAATTATGTAATCACTAATAACTCTCTAAAGCAACCTAAAGTGACCCATTAGAAATAGGAGGAGAACCTCATTCTAACGTGAGCAAGATCGAAGGCCTCGTTGAACTAAGATGAGATGAGGAAAGAGGCCCTACCAATGGCCCTAATGTGCTCCTATAGCCCGTTAGGAACAGGAAGAGAACCTCTTCCTAACGTGAGCAAGAAGGCCTCATTGAACTAAGATGAGATGAGGGGAGAGGCCCTACCAACGGCCCTAATGTGCCCCTACAGCCCATTAGGAATAGAAAGAGAATCTTGTTCTAACGTGAGCAAAGCCAAAATCCTCATTGAACTAAGACGAGATGAGGAAAGAAGTCCTACCAATGGCCCTAATGTGCCTCTACAGCCCGTTAGTAATAAAAGAAAAATCTCATCCTAATATGAGCAAAGTTGAGAGCCTCGTTAAATCAAGACGAGATGAGGAAAGAGATTCCACCGATGGATCTGATGAACCTCTACGATCGTGCAAAAGGTGGAAGGCCGCGGTCTTGCTAATCTAAAGCATGGAAAAGGCCAAGGCTCTCCTAATGACTGTCGTACACATCCCGCTACGGTCACACCAAATGCCAAAAGTAAAACCCCATCTTGATCTGTAGAGCGGACCTCTAGCTCGACGTCCATGACAAGTGTTTCATTAGAAATAAAAAAAGGTGAGGCACCCAGAATCGCATCTACAGGAGATGACAGGAAAAAAGAAGAAGAAGAAAAAAGAAAGAAGAAAAAAAGAGGTACCATGTCATCATGAAGTTGTGTTCATTACAAATAAAATTGATTACATAGTGGGCGCACTAAAGTAAAATGAAGGTCGGTAGGGACCAACCGTGCAAAAAAACAAAGGCATTATAGACAAAATGAAGATTGGTCAAACCGATTACATAAAGGAAAAAGAAGAGAGGTGAAGTCCTAAGGTGGTCCAAGCTCTTCAAACTTTGGGCTATTGGCTCTAGCCATCACCAAAGCTTCCTTCAGTCTGAAGATGTTTCCTTGAGCTCCTTCTTCTTGTATAGGCCGTTGATGTACATTCTATTGTACTCAAACTTGGCCTCAAGCTCTCGCCGCTACTTTCTCAAAATTTTGGATTCAGCTTCAACATTCTTGACAGCTTGACGCTCACAGGTCAACTAGAGCTTCAACTGTTGAACTTCAGTTTTCTCCACCCCAATAGCCTTCGAGTGTTCACTAATAGTCTTCCTCAGAATGATAAGCTCCTTAGATTCACCACTTGATCTAGCCTACTGAACGCTATAAAACTTCCCCCGCAAATAGGTCACCTCGTTCTTGGCAGCCTTTAGCTCATCTTCAAGCCTAGACATCTTTCCTGCCCAGGTCACTCGGTAGCTATTATGCCGGTCTTCAGCATCCTGTAGTTGCTTCTACAACTGGGAGAACTTTTTCGACCAATCCTAATTATGCTGGGCTTTATTGGTGGATCATGACGAACTCCCTTCCAAGAGATGGATTTTTTCTTTCGCCTTCTTGAGATCAACTTCAAGAGAGCCGATCTTCACCGTCAGCGCCCAAGACTTGTCGCTCGCGTTCTTTCGAAGTTCCGCAAGCTCCTTCTCAAAATTTTCTTTTTGGATGCTGAAGCTCATAGAATCTTTCATGTGTAAGCTTCGGAGGTGGGTGACTTCTTTAGTCACCTCCGAAGCATTATTTCGAGAGGCCTAAAGGTTGGCCTCAACCTTCTTCAACCTTTTTCTCAATTGGTGGACTTTCTTCTTCAAACCCTTTATCAAAGGCTTGAACGAAACTCCCTGAGGTAAGGGGTTGGCGTCAACCGGAGAAAGGGGGTTGTGGCCCTGGTTGTTGAAGGCGTTCTTAATCACATGCATGCAGAGTGGAAAGAAAAAGAAAGATTTGCTTTCATTACTTCAAATATATTTGGTACATCAAAAAAAAAAAAGAAGAAAAGTACATAAATGTCAAAAGTTTAGACCTCAGGTTGCTTGCCCACGGGACACTCTCAGCCGCCTCTAGCCTGTGGGCAGGCTCGGACGCTGCACCTGCAGATTCTAGAATTTTTGGATCAGCATCAACGACATGGGTAGTAGGGGCAACCTCGGCATCAGTGTGCGAGGAGCCAGCCCTATTCTCTGGCTCCTCTACGAGAAGGTTCAGATTGATGTCGGCAAAGTTCTCGGTGACCCACCCCAAGCAGACCTGAAATCCTTCTAAGAAGGCTTCCTGGATGAAGGCTATTTTGATATCCTCCATATCCTTGGAGGACTTGAAGTCTTGCACGGCCCTCTCCATGGCGGCGTTAACCTCCCCCTGTGCCTTCCTTTTTTCCTCCTTCTTCAGAGCTAGCTCAGCCCTCAGCTTCGTCATCTCTCCATGCTCCTCTCTTAACTCCTTCTGAAGGCATTCAACTTCAGATGAGTGGGTCTCTGAGGCAACCTTCAAAATGTTGGCCTTTGCCCGAGCCTTCTTGGCTTCTGCACGAGCTTCCTCCAAGGCTTTGGAAGCTTCGGCCCAATTTTGGTTTGCCACCTCGAAGTGGGCAAAAAGATAGTATCCTAACTACAAAATAAAAAGTGAGTCAGAATCCTAAAAGATCCCAACTTTAAAGCCTGAAAAGCATGAAGCGAAAATCAGAAGAAGCCACTTACCTCTAGGAAGGCGGCAAAGGACTCACCGAACCTCTCGGCATCATCCTTTTGGCACATCCTTTCTACGATGTGGGAAAGGATGCTCTCCTCCATCAATGACTGGACGACCTCTCGATCATCCAGAAAATCTTATTCTTAGCTAAGATTCTCTCCTTCGAAGCTCTTAGCCTTTCGTCTGACCTTTTTACCGATGGCCCTCTTCCTCTTCCTCTCCATAA
This sequence comes from Cocos nucifera, assembly GCA_006176705.1. Lineage (NCBI taxonomy): Eukaryota > Viridiplantae > Streptophyta > Magnoliopsida > Arecales > Arecaceae > Cocos > Cocos nucifera. Next base: position 7,881 of record QRFJ01006142.1, on the reverse strand, counting down.
CTCCCTTTTATCGAATAGGAGCAGGAGGGGTGGCTTCATTAGACAGGGCCAGGCTCAATGCGATAATGGTAGGCTCAAGGGCTAGCACAGACCAAATTAGCATGGCCTGGCTCGACTCTCTAGTTCGAGCCTTCTTCTATGATTCGTCGAAAGAACCATCCTTCCTCTTAAGGGTCTAAATTTTCTTTGTCAAGCGGTTCCATTCCTCTGGAGTCATTTCTGCAAAGAAAATAAAGTTAGAAGGTCAGAAGAAAGAACACCACCCAACTGATTGAATATGAAGAACTATCTGTTGGATTAAAAGGACTGAGATCGAAATTGAACAAGGTCTGCTCATCTAGAAGTCTAAGAATTGATGGAGCATCAAAGGACTTTAGCTTATCGATCGAACTTCGATCCTCGCTTTCTAGCCCGAGAGCTCGGTGGATCAATTTCCTTACCTCACCCCATGGAGGAAGCCCTAGCCCTAAGGAGGCATGGAAAATGAAGAAGAATTTCTCCTTCCAACCATGAACGAAGGAAGGAGCACCTTTAAGCAATGCCTTCTTGTCGAACTATGGAGATACGTACCACCAATCCTTGATGGTGGGATGATGTTTGAAGGTAAAGAAATTATGAAATAAGAAAATGGTAGGTCAAATGCTAGCCATGGTGCATAGAGAGAGAAATTCCATGATGAATCTAAAGGAGTTCGGCGCCATAGCAATAAGAAAAATATTGAGAAAACTGAATAGGTTAGCTATGAAAGGAGGCAAGGGTAACCTAAGCCTGACCCAAAAGGTTTCGACATACAGATAGATTCGATCGGAAGGGGGTAAGCAAGCTCGATCGTCGGATCCAGGAAGTTCGAGCTCGTATTCAGAAGAAATCTCGAACTGAATCCTAGCTAGGGAAAGGTCATTGGGCCAACATCTGTAGGAAATGATCGCAGCCATAAAAGGATGAGCCGATCCCAAGGGTTCAACCTCCTTAGGAGGTGGGTTCACCAAGGTTAAAGAGGTTGGGCTCCCAAAGCAAGTTGACCAAGATCCCTTAGCAGACATTTGGATCAAGGTAAAATTGAGGAATCACCAAAAAATCAGAAAAAAAATAAGATGTTCAAACTTTGATAAGAACAAAAAGAGCGAGAAAGCAAAGAATGTAGAGATAATTTGAAAAGTATCGAAGAGCTGACTTAAATCGATTGGAAAGAACAAGAAGATGATGAATGAAATGAAAATTGAATGGAGGTGCATCAAAAATCAAGAAAAATGGAGGAAGAAGCTTGAACTCTTGCACAAGACAGAGAAGAGAACCAGAGGAAGGAGATGAAGATTTTAGAAGAAGTAAGGACTCGAAGGAGGAAGGCTAGTTTAAGTAGCCCCTAAAGTCTCAAGACAGTTATGATTATAGATTTCCTCCAATCGATCTCTGATCGATGCGTGTCCCACTCATCATGGCAGAAAGCTTTCAATGGGCAGATCCTTAATAGTGCTGTACTTCGAACAGACTTCTGATAGAAAATTCAAGAAACATCTCTTCTAGTCATCGTGCATTTATGAAGCTTTGGCATCAGTCCGATAAAAGCCAAAATTTCTCTTCCAACCCAGGCACGGAAAACCCAATAGGATTGAAAAATCCACCAAACTTCGACAGTCTCCGTTTTACTTCTATCCTTCGAACTTCGAACTTGGGAGTAGGAAGACTAGTGTTGGGGATAAATCCATGCCTGTTGAAGTTTGGCTAAGACTTTGATTCTTAATCAGTTCCATTTGGTTGCCGCTATAAAAACTGAATCTCAATCCATGGGAGTATTCGAACTCTAAATTATTCTGAGATGGCCGACCTCCAACACTGTAGTCAGATAATTCGATTATTTGGGAAGATCGGTTTCAGATTCGATAGAGTATTGCGGATTCCTTTTCCAGATGAACTTGAACAATCGATGCTTCTGCCCTAGAGAATCAGCTAAGTCTCCAGCTCCTGCACATCCCGTTCGGTCGATCTTCTCCTAATAACCTATGTGGTGTTGAAAATTATGTTCCAAAGCCAATCATCAGCCTATTGATGGTTGAGCTATTTTATAATTATAATTAATTTATTAATTAATAAAAATATTTTAACATCTTTTTCATCATAAGTTTACATCTTCTAATGAACTCCATTATTGTGATGAAGTCCTTAGGACTATTTAGTTTCGATAAAGAGAGAATTTATCGATTAGTCCTTAAATTTATTGACGACCAAATGATAGGCTGTTAATTAGGACAACAGCATCTATCGAGCATAGATCGCTATATGCCATATAGATTAGTTATTCTCTTAACCAAGGAGTATGGAGACATTGATATGATATACAGATGAGATGTATGGATACATTATCATTGAATATGACCAATTCTAGAGCATTCTGCTATCGAGAATGTCTTTGATGGGATATAGATATAAGTATCATTTAGATCTGAGATCATCTCAGTGACTTGCAAGCAACTCACTGTGCTTTGGTACCAGACTAATAGAATTTCTAATTCAATAATGAAAATTCTAGGCATAGTCAAGTACTTGCGAAGTCAGAGTATGATCAAGATAGAATTGACCACTCCAAGAGTTGGAGAAGAATGTATCACTGTATTTCAATATAGCGAAACCTTGGTTAGGATAATCCATTAGATGGATTTGATATTTTGAAATACAATATGGACAACCTAATCAAAGTTAACAGCTGAACTCTGAGGTGTCCTACGAGCATTATGGTCAAGGGGATGAATTATATGAAAACTATATCTGCATGGATTCTAAGGATGGTGTTTTACACCTTCGACCTATCTGACCATTGGGTATCATTACTAGATGTTATTATGGTCAAGGGGATGAATTATATGAAAACTATATCTGCATGGATTCTAAGGATGGTGTTTTGCACCTTCGACCTATCTGACCATCGGGTATCATTACTAGATGTTCACTTCAATTGATATAAAACTTTATTCCTATGCTATCGACTTAGGTTTGGATCTATGAGGTCACACACATTAGAGCTTATGATTTGATCGGATGGTTGATCAACGATTAAGAATCATTCTAGGGTTAAACAATCAATACGATTGGTGTTTAACCTAGTGCAATTATTGCAGGAGGATCAATTAGCAATTGGATTACTAACTGACTTAATTTGATTAAGCTAATAGGCTGAGATTAATTTTAATTAAATATAATTTAATTAAATTTAGTTTGGACTTGATTGGATCAAGTCTAATTGATTTATTGGATAAGCCAAGTGCAAGGAAGAACTAGTTCTAATCTAACTAGGATTCGGATTAATCTAGTTTTTTAATTTAATTAAAAAATAAATTAAAATTAAATTTAATTAAATTTAATTTAATTAAGTTTTTAAATGGATTAGGGCCTTATTTAATTGGGTTGGTTTAATCTTGATATTATTTGATTAAAAGATCTTGTTTGACCAAGTCAAAATAGGAGTCCTATTGTGACTAGGACTCTCTATCACTTGCGCCACTTAATCCTCATGTCCCATGCCCTTTTTATTTTGTTTCTTACATGAAAATTCTCCACTCCCATGGCTTCTCATGCCTTCTTTCTCTCCTCCTTTTCTCATAAGGCAATTTTTTGGAAGACCAAGTCAAAAGAGGAGTTAGTTTTGCTTAGGATTCTATGAGATAGAATCCTTATTGACCAAAACACCTTCCCTTGAGTGCCACCCCCTCTTTTAATTAATTATTCTCTTATTCTATGAAAATAATCTCATTTTTTGTGTGCCCTCCCTTGCTGGTCCACGCTAATAATTGTGGAGGTGGCACTCAAGAGTTGGGTGCCCCAACAACTTCCCATGTTTGGATATTCCTAGTCTAGGATTTTGATCTAACTTGGACTCTTCTTTTTCTCTATTTATTGGATGAATTTTATTTTAATATTTTTATGAAATATAGAGATTTGGGAGAGGTTTTTGGTGTGCAAAAATTAGAGGAAGAGGGTCCTTGGGCATGGGGGTTCCATAGGCACCAAACTAGGTGTCTAGGTGAGAGAAAAGAGAAGAAGAAGAGGGTGTTCTTCTAGGGTTGTTTTATTTTCAATCTTTCCTTCTTTTTTTAAGTTTTTTCTAAGAGAGTCTTAGATTAGTAAACTCTCATCTTCCTTCTCATATTTTGGAGAGTCCAAATTTCAAAGAAGAGAGCATCGGATCGATCATCGAAGAAGGATCAATATAGTACTAGCATGCTGTGCTGATTTTCTGCATCGAACTTTAGATCAAAGATCGTAGACTCATGTGGATGACTCCTAGAGGCTAGACGCGTGTGTAGCTTGTGACTGCATCCTTAAGCCTGGATCAATAAGTTAGAACATCTAACTTGCTCAGGTAATAGATCTGATCTATTAACTTCATACCTTCATTTGATGTAGTATAGATCTAGGTTGATTTGATCAACCTTTTACTTTCTTATTTGATTTTAATTTATGATTTAATATCATACCTTGAATCATATAATAGATATAAAATTTAGATATTTATATATTTATTTAAATAAATATTTAGATTTATTTAAGTCTTGCGCTGTAAGATCTTGAAAAAGTTTTCAAGATCTACCTATAAAATCCTAAATCTGGTTCTTTCAATTGGTATTAGAGCAAGATTGTTATTACATGATTTTTATGCATGTTTAGATTATTTTTTAGATTAGATCTAATTTATAATCTAATTATTAATTTTAACATTAAAAAATAATTTAGATCTCATGAACTGCCATAAGATTGTCTTACTATAAGGTTTATCCTTTACAGTGAATAGGTTGTCCTAGTTCATGATGATCTGACTCTAATCATAAATTTATTAGATTTAATCTAATTTTATTTATAATTTAATAGATTTAAAATAATTTTAAATCTAAAAATAAAATATTTTATATTACACGAACTGTCATAAGGTTGTCCTACTGTAAGGTTTACCCCTTACAGTGAATAGGTTATCCTAATACATACTGATCTAAAATATTGATCATAAAATTTTAAATTAGATCTAAGAGATTTTATGATCTAATTAAAAATATTTTAATCTAATTTTAATCTTCATAAATATGTTAGATTTGATCTAAAAAGATTTATGATTGATTATTATTGAAATTATTTTAATTACATGAACCTATTTAGATTAGATCTAAAGTAGATTTTATGTTTATGTTTACTTGCATATTGATTATGAATCAAACATGCAACTTGGTTGATAGAACTATGTTATAAAAATATTTTACAAACATAAAAATTATTTTCGAAAAGCCAAACCCCAACCCTCAGCCCAAAACTTAATTAAGAATTAAGAAGTTGTTTGATTAGGTTCTAGGATTGTAAATTGAAGATCCTATGACACGAATCATAACACATTGGGTTAATGGGTTAGTGGGGATTAGGTCCATTAATTGGGTTAGACCTAGGGTTAGATTAAAGAATGGACTTAATTAGAGAATTGACTAAATCTAATCAATTATTGTCTTAGATTAGGTCAAGGATTCTCTAGATCAATTGCAATAGTTGTAGTTGGTCAAGTCCATGTCTTTAACAAGACCCAAGATGGACTTGATTCTTGGCTACGCGGTCTAGCACGAACTGTTAGGTTGATCTAATTGAAACTAATTAAACCAGTTGGTATCTAAGGTAAACCAGACTCAGTGGTTTTTAATTGGCAGCTCGCTTACCTGGCCATTTCTGATGGTGTCTAAGGCAAGCCTGGCAGACCCTTCCACTGATCGAACTTACCTGGCCTCTTGGTGAGATTATGTTTTCATCAGATCGCTTAACTATTCAAGATGACCCATGTCAGCTTAGTAAGTCAGTTTGACTGATTTAGGTGCTCCTAGACTAGCCTATTAATGATCTTCGTTAAGCTGACTTGGTGAAGTTAGTGGGAGGATCATGATAAGCTGGTTAATCTGACCTACTCACTTTTATAAATTAAATCTTCTAAAATTATTAGGTCCCTAAAATAAAATAGTTATATGATAACTGGATCATAGCCTTCCATTAAAGTGGATGATAATGAGTCCATTAGTTAGATAATCATTGGAGGCCCAAAGGCTTGGTGCTTATCGATTGATGAAATTATCATTCCTTATATGATCTCTTGGATACATCTTTCTAAATGGTGGTCAGGTGGACCAACCAAAGTTGGGCTTGATCATTCATTGGTTGGATGGATCAAGTATGGTCATGTTAATGGTTGGACCTAACTGCATCCTTTTCTAAGAAGGCTAAAGCTAACTGATCAGGGCCTGGGATAAAATTTAATTACTAAAAATTATTTAAAAAAATAATTAATTATGAACCTATCCTTAGATGTGCATGGATGGGCCAACCAAAGTTGGGCTCGTGTATAGTCTATGTGGATTCTAGTACCCACTAAGAAATTAGGATAATTTCTCAAATTAGAGGTAGAGTTTATCAATTCAAATAAAATAATGAGAAAAATCTTTTGATTAAAGTCCAAATCTTTAGGTTTAATGAATCAATTACTAATTAGATTTTGATTTTTCTTTGTACAGATATGGATACTTTTCTATCGCTTCGATCATTGTTGGACAATGATAAGTTGGTGGGACCTAACTTCGATAGCTGATACCAAAAGTTGAAGATTATCCTAGAACATGAATGGATCCTATATGTACTAATGGATCCTGCACCTAAGGAGCTAGTTGCCAATACACGTGAAATAGTTAGAGATACTTATCAGAAGTGGCTCAGTGATCGAACCATGGTGTGTTGCATTATGCTGGCTGCGATGAGCAATGAGTTCAATCGTAGGTTTGAGATAGCTCAGTCAAATAAAATGCTTCAAGTGTTGGAGGATTCTTTTGGCACACTCGATGATGTTGAGATGCACAAGACTAGTTGTGCCATGTTCAATGCCAGAATGCAGGATGAAGCCTCTGTCACTGATCATGTACTGTATATGATCGAGCTGATAGAGTGCTTGAGCAAACTCGACTTTTCCTTGCATGAACAACTTGAAAAAGATGCAATACTGAACTCGCTGCCAAAGTCCTATCTTCCTTTTCTTACTCATTATAGAATGACAAAGCCTAAAGTAAACTACCATAGTTTACTGGGGTTACTTCAGAACTTTGAGAAGGATCACCAGCTCCATAAAGCATCGGTGAACTTAGTGGGAGGTTCATCTTCTGATTCTCGACCCTTTAGAAAAAAAAAGAAGAACAAGAAGAAGAAAACAAAGAAGGTGCAAGTTCAGGCTGGGACATCAGTGCAGGGCTAGACCAGGAAGATCAAGCCCGATAAGAGTCAAGCTGAATGCTTCTTTTGCAAGAAGTAGGGGTATTGAAAAAGAAACTATCCTTAGTATATTGCCTCTTTAGATCCGAATAGGTAGAGAAAGAAGGAAGTTGTTACTGGGCAAGGTATTTATATGATAAATCCTTACAATTTCTCTATTTATGATATTACTGACTGGGTATTGGATACCGATAGCTCTTACCATATTTGTAATTCATTGCAGGGGTTGTAGGTCAGTAGAAGATTCGAGCAAGATGAGAGATTTCTAAACATTGGAGATGGAAGATCAGTTCCAATTCTAGCTTTAAAAATTTTGAAACTAGTATTTGAATCTCATACCATTGTTCTTAGTGATTGTCATTTCTATCCTAGTTTCTTTTTAAATATCATTTCTGTAGGCCTTTTGGCCATGAACAATTATGAAATTTTAATAAAAAAATAAGTTTGTAATATCATTATGAATGGTGTTACTGCTTTCTATGGATAATTGAATAATGGTATATATATGTTATTACAACCTGTTAATGTAGTCTATTCTACTGGCAAGCATCCTAGATTAGATAGTGTATCAGATATCTAACTTATGACACTATAGGTTAGGTCATATAA
>QRFJ01006141.1:0-103287 GCA_006176705.1 Cocos nucifera | reverse complement strand
TGGGTTATATAGGACCCTAGGGGTCCTATTTCTCTAGAAACCTATTCTCTTTATAAGAAAAAAATCAATCATTCCAATAAAAAAGTAAAATATTATGTATAGTTTCTAAATACAATAATATATCATATCTATCTTTTATGGAACCATAGGGAAGAAATCAGCCTTTTAACAAAATAAGTAAGAAATCAAGAACTTTTAAGAAATCTTAGGGAAGAAAAGAAACTCCATGTGGGCGCTTGATGCCTGGCATAACTTGGCATGAGGATCCTTAGGCATGGCACATGCTGGCATATGCATTTCCTCCCTGGGCATGTGGAGGATGGTGGCTCCAAAGATGACGTAGACCAAGCTTGCTTCTTTATGATGGTCTCTTTCCAAATAAGGCTCAATCTAAAATAAATCCAAGTATGCTCCTATGGACCCAAAACTAAATGCATCAAAGAACTAATTGATTAAATCAAAAGGACTAAAACAAAATAACTGAAATAGAGTTATTCTGATATGGCTTCTTCAATCCAAATTGAATCTAAATTATGTTGCTGACTTCTGATGGCTCTGATGTCCACACCAATTCTCTCGGGGTGGGGAGAACTCGACTCTATCGAGTGAGGGTCGATTCTGCTCTGGTGACACTCAAGCAAATCAGGATCAATATGCTGTAGCTCTTTTCAAGTGATCTAGGTATCCTCGGACTCCAGTCGACCTCGCCATCTAACTAAGTACCATTGATAGCCTCGACTCTAGGTGGAGATGATCTGCTCATCCAAAATTCTCTCAATCTAATCATGATTTGACATTTTGGTTGGTGGATATTTAGGAGTAGGCTCTCTCTCAAAGGTTGGTTCAGGCTCAAATGGCTCACTAGGTATCCAAGTTGGCTTTTTATAGACGATGAGATCTGCAATGTTAAAAGTAGAGCTAACCCAAAATTAGAAGGTAAGTCCACATCATACGCATTTGGTTCGATCTTCTTTAAAATCTTAAATGGACCTGCTCCTCGAGCATACAACTGTTAGATATGTATGCCCTAGAAGTCAGAATTGGCTAATACTTGTAATACATATCTAAGAGCAAAATTATAATTTTGACTGTAAATAATAAAATGGGTTATTTTCTATCATAGTGTGTATTTGAAAGTGTCTGTGACACATCCCTTGAGTTAATGGTAATAATAGTTCATATCTTCAAGAGTTGAAAATTTAAGACATGAATATTTTTATTAACTCATAAAATGCTCTCGATCGTAGGATCATCATGAGAATGGTGATTGATCTGAAAGGTTGGTGTATGATCGCTTCTTTAGGATAGATGAGTCTTGAGTCTATGGTGTAGAGACACCAAAGCGATTGTACAGATACTCATTAGAGAATGATGGTACTGAGCGTAACCACCTCGAGCAGTCATAGAAAGTCTATCTTCTCGTCAATGACTAGTTCGAAGCTGTAGTGATGTGTTTGGTATTTTGACCTGAGGTGCATCGGTAGTTCATCTTAAGGGTGTTATAATTTGACTATACCATAACTCGATCTTCTAGCCATTCGAAATCTTGAGGTGTATGTTGGCTATAGTATGTTCATTATAGAAAATGGATTACACCAATAGGGGATCTATTTACCTCGGTAGATGAGGAGCAGTCCTAGATCATCATGAGAATCAAGTCCATAAGCCCATGGTGATGGTAGAGTAAAATAATAGAAAGAGTTTCTATTAGAATTTTCACATTGGACTTGAATCAAATGATTAATTCATATGATGGAAATTAGGATTTGATGAGATCATCTTAACCCTAATCCGATCGGGGCTCAAGATGAAGGAACTTAATCACATAGGTAACTACACCAAGAGGTTCATTTTTAGTTTTGATGGATTGCCACCATATGCTGCTGGTGTCACTGGTGGATTTTGGGAGCAATTAGAATGATTTGGATGATCGACCATACTAATTATTTGAATTAGAAAAGTTTTGATACATCGAAAGATATTTCAATAATATCGATGATAGAGATCATGACATATCCCATTATCATATGGAACTGAACCTAATTGGGTCACACAAACAAGGGTTTGGATCTAGATATCATCAATTGGACTAACCGAGTTTAATTGATTTGAATAAGATTCAATCAGGTTCAAGAAAATCATGCTAGCACACGATTGAGCCTAATATTCTCCTTCAACAATCATTAAAAGTTATCTCAACTGAGCCAAATATGTTTGTTATCACTTAGAAATCTTTACTTAGTCTGACTGGAGCTTGTCCAGATCAAAAAAGGGTTGTCTTAATTTATGAGATAAATTTGAGACAACACCTACCATTTTTCATCATCTGCTAAATCTTATCTTTTGACTTTAATCAAATGTTGACCTTTGACACTTAGACATCTGTCCATGTGCCATGCATCCATAGGAGAGAGCTTTGACCCTTGTCTTCCTGCTAAATAGCAGAAAGGCAAGAGGTGCATGCCTCCCGATACTTAGACATCTGTCCATATGTCATGCATCCATAGGAGAGAGCTTTGACCCTTGTCTCCCTGCTAAATAGCAGAAAGACAAGGGGCACATGGCTAGGAAGGCATGCATCCAAAGTAGATAAGGATTGGAGTCTCATATAGATGGGACTCTAGTTGCTTATTGCTTCATACTAAGGTGGTGCCAAAGAGTCTTATTTGACCAGTCTTGGCACCACCTAAGGAGGTTTGTGAGGGACTCTAATCTGATTGGATTAGATGATGTCATCTCATCAATTAGATTTAGATTTGATTGCATAAAGAGTCATGATTGGCTGGGATGATATGGTACTGTATGGCATAGCAGGGTTTATATAAATCCTGTCTGTGCCTAAGATTGAGATCCTCTACCCTGTGCCCATGCCACAAGACTACTCTCCCTCCCTCTCCATGCCACCTTCAGATTCTCTCTCTCCTTACCATGCCCAAGAAGCTTTGGGTTCAAGTTTGGTGTGATCTAAGCAAGAGAAAGACGACAAGAAAGAAGAAGGCAGCACTACTGCAAGAGACAACATCCGATCTTCAAAAGATATTTTGAAGACCTTCAAGATCAGATCCAAATCTAATCTTTGGAGTATAGATTGAGAAGAAGAAGATCTCTAGATCCTATCCGAGTGGATACCGATAGAGGTTAGATGCTTATATGGCTACATCCAGAACCTCAGGCAAACATTGGAATCATCATAGAAAATAGATTACCCATAATTAAGTGTATAGATTGACATTAGATTTAATTCTATTTTATTTATTTTTTATTTTTATTAAATTAATTAAACTTAGATCTAAAGAGTCTCAGATTTGATTTAGATCTAAGAATTTTTTTTAAAAATATCCTCTGATCAAATCAAATCTAAATGGAACCTGTTGAATCAAAAAATAGGATTTGCTTGCTCACACTGTTATGCAGAGCTAGGTTCTATAATTATCTAGACTAACTTTTTAATATAATTTTAATTAATAATTAGATAATTTTGGATGTCACATTAGCATATGATTAGATCTAAGATATAAAAATTAAAAAAATCTAATAATTAGATCTAAGATGTATTTGAGATGCCATTGACTTACACTAGGAACAGAATTGTTTCTAAGTGTAGTCTAGGATGATCATAATTTTTAATTTAATTAATTACAATTTAGATCTATTTATTTATTATTTTTTGTTATATAAAATATTATAATATAATCTTAAAAAAGGAAAAATAAATTTATTTAATTTGTTCATATTGAGATATGATTTAGATGCATGTGTTTAGATTAGTTGTAGAATACTTCTACAAAGTTGTCTAGAAAAATTTTAATTTGATATGATAAAATATAAATTTTATTTTTTTTAGATATTTATGAGATAATTTAGGATATTAAAAAACATGCATGATATGATATATGAGAGTATACGCAGAAATATGTATTTTAAGTTTAGATCAATTTTTATAGTGATATATATATAGATCAACTAGTTTGTAGATTCTCATCATTTAATTCTAATTAAGCATTTCCTGTATCTTTCATGAATGAGACAATGAATGAATGAATCATTTTACAATTCTCATAAATACTTATGTTGGTTGCTCTGAGAGGGAGAGGGTGTGAGACCCAAAATTGCCCCACGAGAGGAGGGTGTGAGGCTCACCTTCGTCTATCTCTTTAACCTTTATTTTCTTGAGATTCATTGTTCCTACAATCCCGATTCGTCTTCACCATCTACCTACATAAGCCTATTCCACCAAAAGAAGATCTGTCTCTTTCAAGATTTTCATCTATCATACAGAGAGAGAAAGAGTGATCTATTATTCTACAGATCAAATATTGACAAGGACTTTCATTTCTTCTCAACTGATCTTTAATTTTTACTTTTTTTTTTGATCCAATGTCGATAAAGACCCAGTTCTTTATCGATAGATCTGCTTGGTTAAAAGATTAAGAGCTCTAATCATGATAGTTTTTTAACTACCATGATTCGAATTCTTCTTATCTTTTTTTTAGATTTTCTTGCAGACTTAATTTCTTGCTATCCTTCATTTCATTTATATTTTTTTTTGCAGTTATTCATAAGCATGTTTAATTTCTGCTATCTATTTATTTACTTTATTATTGCTAGTTATTTACTAATCTCTAAAATGGTATTCATCAGCATCATTTAGATTGATCGTGCTTTGGTCCCGTGTCAATCAGATATGCCTCTTGAGCAGAGTATAGGCAACTATATTATCTATCCTGGGAATAATGTGCCATGGCTGAACATAATTTATTATTGACAAATGAAAGAAAGCTTGGTCTTTTCTCTTTTTTTTAGGCTATCCTGCATCATAAAGATTCTTGGACATGAACACCGATATATATTTATATGGATTTGCACTACATGATTTTGGATTTCTCATGGCTGATATTTATTTTATGATTGTTGGTATGATTATTTCGTATCATGTGTGTATCAAATTTCGATGGTTTTTCAAATGGTTGTGTTATAATACCGATTATTGAGAATTTTGAAAAGAATATAAGATGATGCAGTATTTTTCTTGGCATAACTAAGATTTAATAAATTAATGATTAAGAAAGTGGTATTTGATTAGCCACGTTAAATAAAGAGTAGCCTCATCACGAGCAAGAATGTGACACTGAAAATAGCCCTACCACGAGAGTAGGAATTTGATACTTGTTTTGCCACTGCAAGCTAAAGCCCGGTTATCTATTTTGCAACCACGAGCTAAATTGTGGATATTTTGTTTTGCTACTGTAGACTGGAGCACAATTATTATGGTTTGCCACTGTGAGTTGGAGCATTGATATTATGGTTTACCACTACAGACTGGAGCGTGGGTATTATGGTTTGCCAATCACGAGCTGGAGCATTATCATGATTAGTCTAAAATCCTAAAAATAATTTCTTGTTGATGCGGATCATGTTAATGAGATATGGATAATAAAATATGAAATCACAAATAAGTAAAAAGGGGTTTTACTTAATTGCATATGTGCGGTATATTAGTTTTGAAAAAGATGGATATTTGATGGCATATAATTCATGTTTTAATATATATCGTATTGAGTTGTAAGAGATACTTGATATGAGATTTTATGATTTATATTCTCTCTTTGATACTATTCATATCTTACTTTCAAATTATTATTATATGGATATAAGTGTGTGGGGATTTTTACTAGATTGTAGAGCTCACCTCCCTCTATTATTATTAGATGGATGTTGAGGTTGTATTGGATTTTAAGGCCTTATATGATGTTGCTCTAGGGTTCATGTGGCCATGTTGCATTGCTGATCCGGATGCTAGGTTTAGGGTGCAACAGAATGGTATCAGTTTACCAATTGTTATGAAATCGAATCATTATTATTTATGAATGCTTAGGTTGTATTAGATTTTAAGGCTTTTCATGATCTTTAGGATATCGCTCTAGGTTTTATGCAGCCATGTTATATGGCCAACCTGGATGCTGGGTTTGGGGCATGGAACATTTCTTGAGCACACAAGATTAGCCAGCTAATTATGAGTCATTATATATTCAACTATAATTCCATCTTTCACAGATCACTCAAGGTCCAAAAACTTAAGCTTTTTCTCTATGAGTCCGAGATAGGCGGTATCAGAGCCTCGTAAACTACATAACCCTTATAATGTTGGATACAAGGATCACATACGATCCAAATTATGGGGCCTCCTCTCGAGTACAAGCCAATGCATGGCGAGAAGTCACAAGTTTTTTTTTTTTTTTTTAAATTTTTTTTATTGATGTAAATGAGTTAGAGAACATCTAACTCAGAGGAGTTATATTAGCATACTTATAATTACATATAGTAGGACGTACATAAAGATATAATGTGAAGATTGGATGTTGACTTTTCATCCAACTCCATCCGACTCCTTAGTTTCCCTGCCATATAGTTTCTACCTAAGGATACAGAATTTTCAGAGATGCAGGGTCTGAGTATCAGGGTTCAAGTTGAGTATCTTTACAGGAGCTTGGGTTATTGCCCATCAGATTTGGAATAAACATATCTTCTTATGTCTGTATCCCCAAAAATCTGCTAAGCTAGATTCTGCTCATACACAGTGCCTATGTAGAATAGAATGCAGAGGTTCGTTGGTTTGTCCTGACAGACTGTGGGTGGTCTGGGAAGAGAGAATACACCTCCATTCAGTCCTGTTAATCCTGCTGTTCTGCACTCGCAATCAAGGAGACCTGTTTATTAGCATTTCTGCCTGGTTGTTTCTGAAGCATTGGGAGAAAAGACCATCTTCCATTGTCGTTGATGTCCATGATCTGTGTAATTTAATGATCTGTTTACTGATGACATTGGGGAGGAAAGCGTGGAACTCAAAACAGCGTTTGTTACGTTCCTTCCAAAGTAACCAATGGCCTGCAAGAACAAGGATATCTACTTCAAGTTGCTGACTGTGCATGGGTTCTTCGGCTCGCCATGTGTTCCAAAGTTCAAACTGATTGTGGGGGAGATCCCTGAGTCCAAGTCCGGTTAGGAGGGGAGACCATACCTGTCTGGAGAACGAACATTGAAGAAACAACTGATCTATTGTTTCAGAGCATGCATCACATAATGTGCAACTATCGATCCCCTTCCATCCCCGCTTGACAAGGTTTGCCTTGGTTAAAATTTTTCCGTTGTAACAGAGATATGCAAAATGTTTTATTTTTTCCGGGATCTTTATCTTCCAGATGATCTGGCTGAAATGCGGTCTTACACCGCCATCCATGAGAAAGCTGTAGAGTTGTTTGTTAGAGAAGGATTTAGCTGCAAACCATTTCCAGGTCATTTCATCTTGCATTTTAGAAGTTTTGATTGTTATCAATTTCTGTTTTAGACTCAAGTAATCAAAACCGCAATAGTTGTCCGGGAAAAGAATGCTGACATTTCCTGCTGGATATATTCCAAGGCTTCTGCTATAGTGGCATTTTTTTTGGATGATAGACAGAACAGCAATGGGAAGGATTCTTTGAGCGGGTGAGTATAAAGCCAGGTATCATGCCAAAAGGAACCGCGGCGACCATTGCCATTGTTGAATCTTGTAAGGCATTGTAAGAGGCTGGCAGCCGTTAAGGCTTGCTTCCAAAATGATGAAACTCGTTGTCGGGGTGGTACATGCAGAGAAATTTGCTGGTTTTTGCAGTAGCCTTCTAAAATAAGTCTACTCCAAGGTTTTTGGTCTCCATTGAGAAGATTCCCCCACCATTTGCTAAGGAGAACTTGGTTAAAGATTTTGAGATTTATGATACCCATGCCCCCTAGCTTTTTTGGCCTGCATACCATCAACTAGTTCAGTAGGCACTTGACTGATTTAGAACATTCCGGGGTATTCCAAAGGAAGTGACGCCTCAGTTTGTTGATTTTTGAGATGATAGCAGCTGGCAGCAGAAAGTTGGACATCCAAAATGTCACAATTGGCGTGATGACCGCATTTAGTAGTGTTACCCGGCCAGCTAATGAGAGGAATTTTCCTTTCCATCTTGCCAATCTCTTTGTGATCTTGTCTAATAAGGGGGACCATTCAGTCATCTTCGATTTGCCATTGTTAAGAGGCTTACCCAAGGTATGTAAGTCGGAATTCCGATGATTGACTGCCTAGGATAGCTGCAATTTGGTCTCTAATTGTTTTCTAAATGCCAATGCCTAGAATCTTAGATTTGTCGAAATTGATCTTTAATCCTGATAGTAGCTCGAATAAATAAAGAATTAATTTTAGGGTGGTGATACTTTTTTGTTGAGCACCACAGAAGACGAGGGTGTCATCAGCAAATTGTAGAGTTTGAAGTTGTCCTATGACTTCGTTTCCGCCAATTCCTTCCATCAAATGGTGTTGTGTAGCAGACTTGAAAATGTGGTCGAGCACGTCTACCATGAATAAAAATAATTGTGGTGACAAGGGGTCACCTTGTCTCAAGCCATGTTTGTGCTCAAAAGGTTTGCCAAGAGAACCATTGATTATTATTGGAGACTTAGCTGTTGATATGATACTTGAAACTCAATTACACCATCTAGATCCAAAACCTCTGGCTTGTAGCAGATCCATCAGAAAATGTCATGAGACATTATCGAAGGTCTTTTCAAAATCAAGTTTATAGATAATACCCATTTGGTTTTGAGAGAAGGCCTGCACAATTATCTCCTCAGCTGCAGAGAAGTTATCAGGCAGAGTACGACCTTTGAAAAAAGCAGACTGGGTTGTCGTGATCAGGGCATTGAGCTTCTTGGCCAATTTGGTAGATAGGACCTTATTGATAATTTTGATTATACCATTTAGTAGGCAGATTGGGCGGTAGTCCTTAACTTTGGAAGTCAATTCCTTCTTCGGAATGAGAGTAATGCAGGAATAGTTGAGTCTCTCGAGAGTTACCTGGTGACTGTAGAAGTTGCGAAACAAGTTCATGAGATCATCCTTGATGGTGTCCTAGAAGTGTTTGTAAAACTCGAAAGGAAACCCCTCAGGACCAGGAGATTTCTGAGATGCAAGCTGAAGAACCGCCTCCTTAACCTCTGCCTCTGAGAAGGACTCCTCAAGTTCTTTCAGCTGTATTGGCCCTTCTGGGTAGAGATTTTTCCAGTCTGCCTTAATTAGAGTATCAGTCTATTTCCCCATCAGATTGTTGAAATAATCCCAAAAGCATTCCAATAGATTCTGTTGACCTGTCACTGTTCTTCCTTGATGGTTCAGCTCTATTATCTGATTTTTTCTCCTTCTGTTGCTTGCCTAGAGGTGGAAGAACCTGGTATTTTGATCACCGTTCTTTAGCCACTGAACCCGGGATCTTTGTTTCCAGAGCTGTTCTTCATCAGCCAGAATCTGGTCAAGTTGGAGAAATCACGAGGTTGAGAAAGAGAGGTTGTCATAGTCCCACATCGACTGACTAGATGGCTGCCATATGGTTTTATAAGCCTGGGCTGGTCCTTCTTAAGGCTGTTTATATTCTTTTAGTCAAGCTCCTACAAGACGTTTCTTGTTCGACATCATGGAAGGCTGCACTGATGATGTCGGTGGTGGACAACATTTCCAAATATCCAGATTTTTGTACAAAGCGAGCCTGGAACTGCATGACACGTTAACGATTAGGCATCATTTACGTAAGGCATTCGATGGTTCAGAGGTACAAAGCGAGCCTGGAACTGCATGGCACGTTAACAATTAGGCATCATTTACGTAAGGCATTCGATGGTTCAGAGGGGAGGATAGAAGACAGGCAGAGGAGCACGTGTCTTAGTACAAAACTAGAGAGAGTAGAAGGAAGAGAAAAGGTACGGTTTTGTCTTAACAGCCTGCAAGTAAAGGAAATAAACCTTCAGACTACCGTTGTTCATGGACTGTATTTTCCAAGGTCAGCTTCAGAATTGTCTGTCCTTGCGGTGGAATGTCCGGCTTCTTAATAAGACTTTCAAGGCCAGTCTGGACTGTTGGCATACCGGCTTGGTGGAATGTCCTTGCGGTCAAATTTCAGATTGAGAATGGGAACTGGCCCCTTATAGCATCTTTAATCGATCATGCTGACGTTCTGAAAACTTGATGCTACTCAGACTTTCAGGTAAACTAGATTCAGTGGATTGGAAGTGGTTTTCAGTGAAAATATTCTCAACCAAATGCTGCTACCACTTCCTACCGGATGGCAGTATAAGGCCTCTCATCAGCAAAATAATCTATGCAATTAAGATACCAGAAAAAGTTAAATTCTTCTTATACCTCGCCTATCATGATAAAATCCTAACCAAATCTAACCTAGCAAAGTGTGCCTGGATAGGAAAAAACACCTGTCTACTATGCAGTGTTTATCAGGAGACAACAGACCATTTACTGCTTCAATGTTCCATCTCAAGGCAAGTGTGGTCGTTACTCCTCCAAGACTTTCATCCTAATGATCTGCCACACTCCCAAGCATCCTTTTAGAAGGCGCCACGTCTTAAAGGGGCCAGATATACTGTTAGCTGTAGGGTGCTGGAGTGTTTGGAAGGAACAAAACCAATGTTATTTTGAATTTGTTGCATTTTGCCCATTCTATGCTGCTCAGAGAATTGCAAAGCTTCTTATTAGCTGGACAAAAAGCTCCACTTTGACAGAAATGGAGTCTATTATAGTAAGACATTCCATGAAAAAAATACCTCATTGATCCTACTATTCATCGATCCAGCAGTGCTTAAATTCAACCAGATTCTGATCAGCAGGATCTGAAAATTAAGTCTATAGCCTGGAACTTGTTGCAGGAACAAAAAAAGAAAAAGAAAAGTGGTCAGGGTGCGAAACATAGACTGCAGCATTCAATTCAATCAAACTCAGTGGGAATTCTGTTTAGGAGTAAAGACAGAGGACTGTTGACCCAAAATCATCCAGTGCTGAGGATGAACAACACACCCCCCCCACCCCCCCCTCTCCTTCCTCCCCAACCCCAAACATAGGCTGACTTCAAAATATCAGCTTCAACGTCTGATAGATCTGATCATCGCCTTCAATGAATCTCGGAATAGAGGAGGAAATTAAGAAAGTTCTCCTTACAGTGGCCACAGTCTAGCATAAAGATGTCACTGCTAGATTTTCAATCAAACGGAAGCATCAGAAGAGTTTAAAGATTGCTCGCACTGATGGAGGCAGCGCATTCATTCAGATGGTTAGCAACTGATTGGCCGAGTTATTGTAAATATGCTGAGGCTTCTTCATTCACAGACCTGAACAGCTAGGCTGAAACGTCTCCAAATCAGCTTTTATAGAGTTAACCAAGAGCTGAAAACAATACAATGCATTCTGAATTCCGAGACCCGAATTACTAGAGCGGTGAGGTCCCGAGCACCAGCACTTTAATGCTCTCTAATGACCTTGGAAATGAATTACAGAGTCTGTAACGCTGTATCTAACTCTGTTATTCTTTATTTCATAAGTACAGAGTCTGTATTTTGTTCGCTTGAAACTCTGATGCATGGGGAAAAACCAGCATCCAAACCTCACCTTATAGTCATATGTAGGAGCTACTATATGTACATATAAGTATGTTAATATATTATTTCCTGAGTTAGATATTCTCTTACTCAATTTCATAAAAAAAAAAAAGCTTGTGCGCATGCCCATGGCTGGGTTGATGGCTTCCGTTTGAAAAATTTCATGATTTCTTTCTCTCCAAAGTCTAACACATCGAGCCAATTAAATAATCTAGAACTATTCTTTTTTCTTTTTCTTTAGTGTTTCTCCTCCACGTGATCGATAATTTCTCCATTGTCGTTGCATTTACGGGCAACCGGAGGGTTGGCTCCAACAGAGACCAGGCCGTCCGCGTCATTGTTATCACTTATCACCAGCATTTATCAGTTTTACTATCTCACGCAATCTCACCTACATATCTTTCTCCCGTCCCACAAGAAATTTCCCTGACCAGCTGCTTTAGGCTGAGTCCAATCGGCGCCTTACCCTTGCCTTGACTGCGATCGCCTACATTGGTTGAAGGTTTCTTTGTTAACTAAGCAATTGACCCAAAAGTTACACCTCTTTCTCCGATCACCTCCACGATTACAGATGGTTTCCTCATCATCCGAACCTACCATGTTAACCACCTCTATTAGGCCTATATCAACTTGGGGAATTAAGTAATAAGTGGTGTGAAGGTGAATCCAAGTTGTTGTAATACCATATTAACAAACTCTGATTGACCCTGAAGCTTAAGCTGATGGGGGAAATGACAGTATGTCAGGCTGAACCTTCTTTTGGCCGGCCACATTATTGATCTGTTTCGTCATAAGTAGAACAAATGTCAACATCAATAATGTTGCTGTTCTCCACCAAACTGCTAGGAAGCTCATCGGAAGCTGATATTGACGCTCTTGTATGGCACGGGCAGAGAGCCGGTTAGGCTAACTAAGCCACTTGGTTTGAGATATATTTCAAGCTTGAACTATATTCAAATGAAGCTCGATTTGTTTATCATTATTTTGAGTTCAATTCAAGCTTAATTTTGAATCATGCTAAGCCTAACTCATGAACTTGATCTTCATATACCAAGCTACATTCATTTCACGCTTGAACCAGCTTAGTTCAAGCTTGATTTCAAGCCAGCTAGAATTAGTGTTTCATTGATTTAAAGAATTAAAAAAATATACTAGTTGAAGCTTCAATCGAATTGTTTCCTATTTATCTAATATATAATAAATATATAATAATGCACATATATTTGAGCATTATCGAATCACACGTGATTGAGCAACATTAATTTTTTGCTTGGCTTGGAATTACGAGGTTGTATGCTGATTCAAGCTTAGTTTATTTAGCTAAGAGGTGACCTTAATTTGTGCTTTTCTCAAGCCAAGATAGATCCCTTCATTGGACAGCCCTCAAGATAGAGTATTTTAATACTTGAAAGTTTCAGTCATCTTACATATTAGCTATCCACACTCTACTATCCCAAATTTAAGTTCAACATTATTTCTTATTAAACAATTGCGTGTAAAATTCTCTCCCACATGTTGGGTTGTTGTGTGTTAGTAATTTCCTGCAAGAAAAGACAAGGCCTTAGATTGGACCACTAGAAGTGTTAGTAATTTTTTTATCCAATATTTTGACTCGCACAAACCATTGATTGCCATTATGGTTGATTTATCTGCTTCCGTGAGCCTCGTATTTCCAGTCAGCCGTTCGTGCTCGTGCTAGTAATTTTGATGGTTTATAACAGACTTTCATTCAAAGCAAAATAAGTCTATACGTGTAGAAGCGAAGTAGAATAATATTAATCCGAGTCATCCATTTTATTTCACCCGATCCATATTTTTTTTTGTCCATGGTAGTCCAATAGGTTCCACCATTTTAATCCTATTCACTAGGCTTTGTTCCACAACCCAAACTTCAGATTTGAAAAAACATACTAGATAAACGGAGAACACATCCTTTGAACAGACTAATTCAAGGCTCATCTCCTGACCTTGGACTCATTCCAATGCTTAGCTAGACATGATTAAAATAATTTGATGACAGGTGAAGGGTCACGTTTATCGCTTTCGTGTAATTAATCTGTAGGCTTATAAATACTGCAATATTAATGATGCACCACATTGCCATATCTTTGCCACATAAATACTGTCTCGATCTTGTCTCCAGTTCCTGTTCCCCCAACCTAATCTACACAAATAATTCTTCTATTATAAGCTGCCATGTCCAACATCATTCAGATCCAGGCCCCAACATACGGGAACCTTATCACTGTTCTTAGCATCGATGGAGGGGGGATTAGAGGAATTATTCCAGCTACAATACTTTCCTTCTTGGAGTCACAGCTTCAGGTAATTGTTTGTCGTGCTACCATAGTTTATGGATCGACATCTCTGCCATGGTGATTAAGTCGTAAGCTATATCTGTACTACGGCTGAAATTGGTCTCTATATTCTATCTTCATTACCTATGTTGAGCAGGTTGGTACGCAACTCCTTTAGCCTCGCAAACCTGTAACAATTAATGAATAAAGTCATCGTTATGTTGATCCAAACAAACTAGGTTCCTGCAGATTTTGCTAAATTCTTGAACGAATCAACTCTTCAATTTAAGTCTTTCTTGGTTGCGGTTTATGTTTATCATGAAGTAGGAACTAAGTTTCCACTACACCTACAATTAATGCATGAGAATTTTGAGATTATGGAATGATGAAGAATACTACTTTCAAAGTAATCTGATGGGGAGAAGGAAGATTTTTCTCAACCTGCTCAATTCAAATCTTGTAAAACAAAACTAGAAGAGAAAGGAAGATTTTTGAAAGTAGGGCATAAGTTTCTGTTTCTTTTATTAATTGATTTAAAAAATGAGGTTTACGGTGGTGATGTCTATCCTTGCATAATTCAGTTCAGATTTCTCTTCATATTTCTAGTGCGACTCTTTTATCTAAAATAGTTGTATCTAATAAAAATAATCTAGAAAAAACCAAAATTCTTCGGGAAGTAGATCTTTACTTTTAATCATCTTTGTCTTCTATTACTCTGCTAGGTTCTTCTTGGACGGAAAGTTACACCAGTCAAAATCTTACTCGAAAGAAAAATTTTCAATTTGTTTAGCCCACTTCAGATCTCAAATGAAGGAACTTAGGCCTAACCATTAGGGGCACCAATGCCTAAATGGCACAGCATCATCGTGTAGATCTCAAAAAGTTATTTGATTTTTTTTATAATTTTAAAAAAATCGAACGTTATATAACCAAATTATAGCCACTAAAAGTTTGGTTTGGACTCAGACTTTCTAATATGGGGGATCTTGCTCTTACACGCTATCCAGTCCCACCTTTAGCAACCAAAATGATTCACATCGAGTCACATAATCCTCCTACATCATAATATTTGCCATGGCTATCAGGAGGTCATGTAGTTTTTTGAGAAAAGAACATGTTTTCTAAGCAAAAGATGTTCTTTGAGCAAATTGAAATTGCACCTATCCTCTCTCAAAGACTGGACCCTTCCGGCAAAAGGAGCAACAAAAAAAAAAAAATGTTCAACCAAAAGGTGGTCATATTTCCCAAGATGTTGGCGCCTCTACCTTTTAAAAAAACCAATATCATGTGTGAAACATGGTTTTAACTTGTGGAGACAAATCTGGTTTACTTTATGGATGGGTTGCTTTCATAATATTAAACTTAACTAAGTAACTTCTCATATTATTATGTCTGAAAAATTATCAACCACATGCATTGATTTTAAGTCCATGCCAATGGTATATGCCTGCCTCACCACATCTCAAAGCTCGAATGGGATTGCATTGCTGTTGTGTGTGTTTGGAAGGAACGCAACAACATAGGATCTTCCAGTTTCAAGCAAACTCCTACATCAAGACAATTGAAATCACTTGCTCAACGTTTAGAGCCTAGCTTAGTCAAACGAAGCTACAAGCCAAATTTGTTTACTCGACCGGATACAAAATTCTGAATGAAGGAGACATTAAGGAATCCATCTAAAAGGTCTGAAACTGCACTCCTAGAAGCTATAAAAAAAGAACAGAACAGAACAGTAGCCAATTTGACGTTCCGATACTCTGAAAACCTGAAATCGGAAAGCCTACTCTGAAAATAGAAAAACCTGTAACAACATTTCAAACCGCCACATCACCCAGATCATACATCTGAAAGCCTGCTAACTGCACAACCTGAACACATAAAGCTGTAATCGAATCCATCTTTCCAAAGTTTTTGAAATGCTGTCAAACTTCCTCAGTTTGACGCACCATCTTTTGCAAACATTTTATCTCTAATAAATTGGGTGGTTCTACCTCCCACTTCATCAAAAAAAAAAAAAATCGTATATGCCTGAGACTGACCCGCTCAACACATGACAACAACCTTCCATGGATCAAGTTAATTAATCCCAAAATATTATGTCCTGAAAACTTATATGGACTCATCAACCATTTGACCCATCCAGTTGATCTAGTTTTGAACCATCCAAGTCAACCACTGTGAAGGTACTCAAATAAAACAAAAGGTAAAAATAATTATTTTACTATTTATTTATTTGAATTAGATTTTTTTAGCTGTAGTATAACTTTGTCTTTCTGCAAATTCCCTTTATCATCTTTACCATCCAAAGTTTTATACCATTTGTCAGGTAAGAGATTTTCTTTCTCTAGTACTAAGTTGTGAAATTCTGTCATTTGCACTTAATTTAGATTAGACATGTCTAATAAGATCATGACTAATTAATATTAAAATTTTACAATTTTATTCATTTATTGTTTTGAAACTTTATTATTTTAAATAATTTCTTATGATTCCACAAGCTAACAGATTGATCCACTGTGGAGCTGAGAACTAATGGATCAGGTTATAGACCAACAGTAAATACTTGATCTCCATACGTTGTCCCCTTTTTCAGGAGCTCGATGGAGTGGATGCAAGGCTTGCGGATTACTTCGATGTGATTGCTGGAACCAGCACGGGTGGCCTTGTGACTGCAATGTTATCGGCACCAAACGAGAAGAACCGGCCTCTCTTTGAAGCTAAAGACATCAAAGCCTTTTATTTGGAGCACAGCCCTAAGATCTTCCCGCAACATCGGTAATATATATACACGTATATATATATATATATATATATATATATATATATATATATGTACATATACCTTTGACTTCTGTTTTTTGACATTTAGTAATTGAGAAGCAAGTACCAAGAAATTAATGCCCATAGAAGTGCTATAAAACTTAATGTTGCTCGCATATTGATCAATTTTAATGATGTTATTTATATTAATTAACAATAATTAATGTTATCATGAGGTCCACTTAGTGTTATAATGTCTTTATTTAACATTGTTGTGAGATAAGAATTTTCAATAAGAATTTTGAATATA
Source organism: Cocos nucifera (assembly GCA_006176705.1). Lineage (NCBI taxonomy): Eukaryota > Viridiplantae > Streptophyta > Magnoliopsida > Arecales > Arecaceae > Cocos > Cocos nucifera. Next base: position 86,466 of record QRFJ01006141.1, on the reverse strand, counting down.
TTTATCTAAAACTAGCTCAAGAAGCTATCAGTTGTCATCTAATTGCATTAGCCAAGAGGCCCTGGTATTTGACACCCGTCCTTAAGTGGTGTAAGTGCAGGGGAGAAGTTTCACATTCAATCCCCAAAGTATAACCTTCCCGCACTTTTAAGATTTTGTTTTCTTTCTGACAAAATGAAAGAAAAAAGAAATATAATGACACTGAGAAATTAATTTGATTATTAGCATGCTTATTAGTTTTAGATGATGTCGATGCTGTCACGATAGTAAGCTAGGGCAATACATGAAATATAACACTGTGACGTTGGTGACCTTTGTAAATTGCACTCCATTTCATTTGTCAATGCTATGTGAGGTTCCACCGTTTTACTGAAAAAGATTTCTCCATGGTTACACAAATATAAATAACGTAAATATATGAAATCATGCTGCCAAATATTTTGATAGAAAACAAGACCACTGAAAGTGATCGCACCATTCTCTGGGGAGGAATTAGATTATTTTTAGTGTACAGAGGTTTACAAAATAGAAAGAAAAAAATTAGAATTTATAGAACCCATAAAAGTCTAAGATGTATGTTTTGCACCTTAAAGAGTTGTGCTTCTTAAGATAGCCACTATATCACTTGTCTTGAAAATCTAGGGCGCCCAACTCATCTTGGAAGCAAAGAGCTTCACACTGGAGAGCCGAACATACTAGGTTAAGAGATTATGCAAGAGCTCTCCATTCCCAATGAGATGACTGACACCGTGGCCATATATCCAAGCTCGCATAGCTCTCTACGGTACGAAACATGCACCATAATTAAAGATCCAAAATCTAGGCATCCAACCATAGTTTTTCATCAATGAAAAGGATAGGGTGGAAAAAAGGTGACAGACAAAAAGGATGGTATTTATCTCCCCTCATCAACAACATCGATCCCACAATTGGTTGGTAACTAAAAAGTCAACCAAATCTTTAAGACATTCTTCTACTAATTGGATTTGTATTTATGTGTGTTGCAGAGGACCCATTGATGGAGCTTTTAACACTCTCAGACTATTTAGCGGACCCAAGTATGATGGCAAGTATCTTCATCAGATTATCAAGGAAAAACTAGGGAGCTTGAGACTGCACCAGACGTTGGCAAACGTTGTCATACCAGCCTTTGATATCAAGCGACTCCAACCCACAATATTCTCCTCCTATGAGGTTCTTCTTTGATTATTACAACTCTAGTTGGTTTAACTTTCTTTCAATTTTTATTTTTCGTCTGTAAGTTGACTTAAGAAGTGGTCAACAATAACATTGGTTATAAAACCTCGCAATGGCTAAGTCAGATACACATGCAATGACTAGCTGTTAATCCTTAAATTTTCTGTCCTCATCACCATGTGCGTTTTCGTAGGTATGGATGAGGGGCTAATATGTTCATCCATCTTCCACGATCATTTCTATCGATACAGCAGAGCCGTTCTTCTCTTATTCCTTTCACCCTGTTACTGTGATTCTCCTTCATAAGCATGATCCTCCCCTTCCTTGTTCACTGAGATCCTTCTCCATGTTTATAATCTTCAGTGTGAATATTCAAACTTTTCTTTGAATAGTATCGACAAAGTTGTCAACTTAAACCTGAAGTGAAAAATGGTTGCATATGAAAACGCTTGCCGGAATATGGATGTATATGAAAACAAGGTCAACTCAAAGTAACCATGAATAGCTAGCCATTCTTGAATGGTGTTGCATAGCAAGCTCTTCTAAAATTGGGTGTCACTTGGCCAACATTAATTATTAGTGTATTATTCAGTGCTAATATGACATTAATGAACGTTGCAAATGCAGGTTAAAAATAATGTTCTATTGGATGCTGAGCTATCTGATATTTGCATTAGTACATCAGCTGCTCCAACTTACCTTCCTGGACATTACTTCAAAACAAAAGATTCTGATGGAAAAGTGAAAGAATTTAACCTTATTGATGGTGGTGTTGCAGCCAATAATCCGGTACTGCAACATAATATCATTTTTTTTTTTTTAATATTGTACTAGCATATTGTTTATGTATGCTAATCTATTTCCTTGTTTTCTTTTAATGTTGTGCAAACTATAGGCATTGGTTGCAATGGGAGAAGTAACAAAGGAAATTTTTAGAGGGAACCCTGATTTCTTTCCAATCAAACCTACAGATTATGGTCGATTTCTGGTCATCTCAATAGGAACGGGTGCACCAAAGAATGAGGAAAAGTTTGATGCCAAGGAGGCAAGTAAATGGGGAATCCTGGGTTGGTTGCTAAGTGGCGGTTCGAATCCATTAATCGATGCCTTCACTCAAGCAAGCAGTGATATGGTTGATATCCATATATCTGTGGTCTTCCAAGCCCTACATTCCGGATCTAGATATTTGAGAATTCAGGTGACTTATTTATAAATGATTATTGCATGTTTATATGGAGTTATTTGATTATAGTTACAAATATGAAAAAGTGAGGAAGTTAAATATTAAGTACCCGTGAAGAAAGCTTCTATTTGAAAGTATTGCCTTCTATACTTATGGTGATTTAACTTCTTTCCTAGTAGAACAGGCATGAATATGTAGAAGCCACTTATTTAGCTTATTTGTTTCCATAATGTTTACATATAATATATACACAAATATTCAAATTTGCATGTTATGTACTCTTCTGTTCCTTTTATAAATGAATTATATTCAGAATAATGTCCAATTTACCATTTAGAATTTCTAAAGGAAGATAACAGAATTAAATAAAGCCTATCCTAAAATATGGCTTCCTTTAACATGCATAAAATAGGACAAGCAGAAATACATAACCCAAATTGTATGTATCATTTTTTTATTTAAAAATGATACATATAATAAACAAGGGAAATCATCCAATTCAATAAACAAGATTTGCAATGGGGGTTACACAAGCTAAAAATCTTGTTTAAATATATATATATAGGTTTTGAGAATTTAAACAGTTTTTTATGATAATCAAGTGGAAAAGCTATTACTTTATAAATATAAGACTTTATAAAATTTAGAACTTTCTAAGAACAAGGAAAAACAGGTAAAAGACTCTAGAATATTTCCATGAATGAGGATAATCATTTTAATTGTTTATGTCATTTAGTACTTGACAATATAATTATAAAAACAATTATTTATTAAGTTTAACTATTATTTTCTTCATGGTTCATAATGAGGTTTCAAACATGGTAGAAAGGGCTTGACCAGCTTGAATTAGAAAAAAGAAAAAGGAAAATGGAAGAAGAAAGAAGAAGAATGAAAAACTTAAATCATATCTTGAAGATGAAATTGAGCACCAAGTTGGAGAAAATCAACTGGCCTCCTTTTAAATTCATAGGATCCCTAAAAATTATTTGTGTTTCTTATCAACTAAAATACATAATATATTCGCTCCATAGTGTATGCACATATGTGGATGCTTGTGAATGTCACCACATAACAGGAAAAAAGAACACATACGCACATTTAGCATATATATAATGTTTAGAGCTCAAAAATATGGTATTACACATTTGGTAATTAAACATGACGATCTTTTTGTTACTGCCAAACCAGGATGATACATTAAGAGGGACAGTATCTTCGGTCGATGTAGCAACAGAGGAAAATTTGGATAGTCTTGTTAAAATTGGTGAAGAGCTTTTGAAGAAACCCACTTCAAGGATAAATCTTGAGACAGGTTTATATGAACCTATGCACAAAGAAACAAATGAACAAGCACTTAAAAGGTAAGTTCTTTATTAGCATAAGTCTATTTCTTTGAAGTTTGTTATTTTCCACAAATTAGTGAGTAAACATGTAATAGATTATCCTATTTTAACGAAAATCCATGAGATATTTTTCGAAAATCCAAAATAGAATTCTCATTATGAACTTGCATATTTAGCTAGGAATATAAGTTTTCACTTACGTTAAGATTCTTTTTTTCTTTTAATCATAGGTTTGCTAAGATACTTTCTGAAGAACGAAGGCTTCGGGAGATGAGATCACCATATACTAGAGCTTCAAAAGAGCAAGAATAAATATCTTTGATTTATCTATCATTTTATTATCAAAATGCCATATCATAGTTCACAACTAATGTAGTAGGGATTTTTTCTTTTGAATTTAATATTATGCAGACATGTTGTTACACTTCAATATCAATGTCCTTAAAAATGTGTAATGTTTCCATTTTAATGTTATTATTGGGTAAACAAATTTTTCAAGCAATTTCGAGATGAAAGGATCGTCCCTTTTTTTTCTAGTTGAAACAAGAATTGAAACTCCAAAGGAATAGAAAATAGAAAGAAGTAGAACCAAAAATAACTATCCCCAATCAAAAACTAGATATTGGGCATCAACAATGATTCTGAGCATTAGTTTCCAAGAAAGACTAGCAGTTGATTGCATTTATAGTAAACTAGTCGAAGACCCGCGCATTGTACGAGGCTGGATATATATTTAAGAAGTGTTCTTTACAAGTAGCACAATAAAACTCATTTGAGAGGCTAGATTTTAAAGTACATCTAAATTTTAAAATGCACAGGGTGAGATTTTAGAATAATCAAGGATCTTATGAAATCTTTCTTCCTTTTTTCTTCATAATAATCCATATCCTTTTTTTTGAAATAATTAAGAACCTCATGAAATCTTTTTTTTTCTTTCTTTTTTTTCTTTTCTCTTTTTTTAAAAAAATCTTTTTTCCTTTTCTTTCTTTTATTTTCTCTTCTTTTCTTATTTTCATTTTTAAAAAATCTTTTTTACTTTCTTTTCTTTTCTTCTCTTCTCTTTTCTCTTTTTCTTTTTTTCTTTTGTTTTCTTTCTTCCTCCTTCATGGGAACCCATTTCTCCTCATTGCGCTGCCCATCCTGACAACCACCACAACGATCGCCGTGGCCGCGGTCACTGCTACCTTGCCTAAAGCCGCAGCCAAATAAGTCCGACTTCTTTCTTCCTTCTTCTTCATGGGTATCCACTTCTCATCCTTATCGTGCCGTCCTCTCTAACGGCCACTGCAATGGTCACCGTGGCCACAATCATCGTTGCTTCAACAAAAGCCATGATTGAATCTACCCTTATCTCCGCCTCTCTTCGTCATAAATGAGGATGTCCACGCCATTGCCTCTCTCCTAGGTCTAAACCCATGCTGTCTCCTTTATTGCTATCAACCTCCGCCTCAAGTCTTCCAAACTCAGGCACCACCCTCCCAACTGTCCCCCTTGGCTTCCTCCCTTTACCGCTCACGCTACCACAACTCGCACAAAAATCTATATGCTCGAAAAAAACCCCAACCAAAATCTTAGAGACCCCTCCGATCTTCATGATTGGATGATTTTTCTTCCATGCAATCTGAGTTATTGACATTTGTGTAAAAAATAAAAAAATCTATGAAAGCCAGAACTTGATACGCGACATGTTTGGAGGATTTTGGCCTCCTAAATTGGCAATACTACAACACTCCTCCATAAAATATTGTTATATATACAGAGAGAGAGCTAGACTAGGCTCCGCTCGATTGGATTCCAGTTCATATCCGGTCAAATCTTCGATCGTTGGATCAGCATGCATCTACACGCACAGGCACGTGCCTGAAAAGGCGTGCTTGAAAAAAAAATTTAATCTTTTTAGGAGCCTTGAAGGTGCCTCAAAGCTACTGAAGGTAGCTTCAGGTCCGAAAAAATTTAAAAAAAAATAAAAAAAATCATGCACCTTGAAAAAAAGAAGATGATGCCTTCTTTGGGAAAGAAGGCGCCTTCTTTTCCTCTATTTTTTTTTCAGATGCCTGCACCTATAATTTTTTTTTTCATTTCAAGCACCTGCACGTATTTTTTTTCAGGCACGGGCACCTATTTTTTTTTTAGGTTTTTTTCAGGTGCAGGCGCTTATTTTTTCAGCCCGAAGGCGCATCTTTTCAGGTGCACTATTTTTGGCATGCAAGGTAAGTTTAGATCAAATAAATTTAGGTGACTAGGCTGTTTGCGGACACCCTATCTTCACTTTCAAGAAAAAAGATAAGTTCAGTAGCATTTGGTAGATGCCAAAAGGCAACGTTATGTAGATTGAGAACTGTACGTCAAAGAAATTCATGAATCTCCCTGTTCTAAAGCCTAATGTCCCTATAAGGCTCAGTCCAGTTGATCAGCCTTATCTCGTTAGACCGACTGCTCATGCCCCGTGCATGTGACGCAGAGAAGAAGAAGACTCCTAACGCAGAGAAGAAGAAGACTTCCCTCCCAACTCCACCTCTCGTCGGGAATCCTATGGCCCATGCAACACCTTTAGGACCCTATCTATTTAAAGCCCCTAAACCCCAGTTCTTTCCATCACCAAAGATCATCAAAACCATCGCCCTCTTTCTTCCTTTTTCTCCTCTGCAGGTTGTTCATGAGCTCTGCCACCGGCCAAGATTTCATCGAAATAGTCCAAGGATAAGAGGTCTCGTTCATCCCTTGTTTTCATATCTAAAAATCGTAAAACTTAGCTTATCTCTTCTTTCTAGACTTCCCCATCGCTGACGTTTCTTACCAGAGACTTTGCTTGGTCTCTCTTATTGGCTCATGACCATCACGAGCCCAACCATCGCCAATCCTTGGATACAAGCCCCACATGTTAGAAGTTAAAATTTGGACTTTTATTAATTATATGATTTCTGTTTATTAAAATTGGATTGTGACATGATTCAATGAGATCAAGTTATAGGCTGTTTATAATCATAAAATTAAAAATCCAATGCACCTCTTATTTAAAGTTTGGTTGGACGGTAAGTATGGGCTATTAGATTTTACTAGATCCGTAATGAGAGGGACCAGTAAACTATTATAAATAGACTAAGTACTTTCTTCAAAACCTAATTTTTAGATGCTTAGAGGAAGGTTTCTGGAAAAGAAGATCGAGCACTAAATACACATTTATGAATTCTACAATGGCACAAATAAGTATTTCTTTAATCTTTGATTAATTATTTTGGTGTTCTAATAATCATGTACTTGATTCTATTAAAAATCATTCTACATGTGGTATCAGAGTCAATCGTGTATGATTTAGAATCTGAAAATCTATATTATAATTTTATTATTTGATATATAAATAGATCTTCAAAATTATTAAAAATTATGAGATTAATCTCATGAGTTAGAATAAAATTTATTATTTATGATTGATTATTTTGATGATCATAATATGAAAAAATTTTAACCATAAGGAATTGTACATTCATACTTTTATGTTTTTTTTTTTTTTTTTGTTTAGATCCAAACTCATCCGCATCAAGTGGGATGCAAAAAAAAAAAAAAAAGGCAAAAGGGACCATGGGACCTTGATTTGACTTTTCCTTCCCTGGTTTGCAACATCCCGTGGTATCCATTTTTTTTTTTTTTTTTTGTTTTCTGTGATCACCGCTGCGCTCCCTTACGAGAGCTTGTAAACCGAGAGGGGGCGTTTGGTGTTATTTGTGGATTTGGGTGCTGCGGGTATGATGGGCTGGCTCGTCCGTTCCAAGTTGCGTAGCAATTGCGTGGCTTGGATGAAGGCCTGAATAAATTATGCCTAAGTGAAGGGAATCGCATTAGGCTGGTTTCACATAGCAACGATCATAAATTATTTTAATATTGATTCAATATGATTGCATATTGTATTTTCTTGGATGAAAATTATACTCTTAATCTTGATAGAGTACATATTTTATGTAAGATTAATTTTAAATTTTAGTTAAAATTATTGTTCATAAAATTGAATGCAATAAATATTGAACCATGATTGTTTGAGATAAATTTTAATCTTATGAAATCATATTTTGGCAGTAATTTTGGTCTCGATTGAAAAATTTGTGAGTTATTGTAAATGTCATCACCAAAGTAACGCATTAATTCAAAGCTCGCAATTTTTTTTAAATTTTTTAAGAGACATTTTTCATATTAATACATATAATTTTCTACCTAAAGGAGGTTATTGTGTGTATTAAAATTGAAGATAACATGAGGTTTGATGGGGGAAATACATTGATCCTGAGAAATCTATTTACCTAAAGTTAATAGATTTTTCAATTGACATGTATTATCCTTGATTTTGTAAAGAGGTATATTAGGCCTAGGAAATTTATCTACCCAAAGGGGATAGAATTTTGAGGGTCTTGTATTCTCATTATTTTGACCTCATATTTTGGAGCTCCATAGCATGTTATATTCTCTGCCCAAAGAAGAGTTTATGATGATGCATTTGATGCTCTTGAAGAAAATAGCTTATTATGTTTAAAACTATTTTTGCTTATTTATTTATTGCTTGTATCTCTAAAATGTTGCATTTGTGTTCAGTCTCTCTCAATGTGAATAGTAATAATGCCACCATAGAGGTCCTGACTGGCTTTAACTATAAGAGATGGAAGCAAGATATTGAGTTTACACTTGGTATTGTGGATATTAATTTGGCTCTTCGGATTGATGAGCCACCTAAACCCACTGACAAGAGCGCTGCTGAAGAAAAAGAGTTCTATGCCAAATGGGAGAAGTCCAATCGACTAAGTCTGCTTGCTATGGAAAGATCAATTGCAGAATATCTGATGGGTGGTTTGCCTGAGATCATCAGTGTCAAGGAATTCTTCACTGCTGTTGGAGAAAGATACCAAGTATCAGATAATACTGAGGTTGGGCATTTGATGAGTGAATTAATAGGTGCAAAGTATGACAGCTCAAAAGGAATCAAGGAATATATTTTGAGGATGGTCCATATTCAATCTAAGCTCAAGAATTTTCAAATCTCCATCAATGATAATTTTATTGTTCATCATGCCCTCAACTCATTGCTAGCTGAGTTTAGTCGGATCAAAATAGTCTACAATACTTAGAATCAGTCTTGGAGTATCAATAATTTGATCACCCAATGTGTAGCTGAAGAAGAAAAGCTAAAGAAGGAGAAGACTGAGTGTGCTCACCTTGTTGCTCAATCCAAACCCAGCTTCAAAGAAAAATGAAACAATAAGAAATTCAAGTCTTTTGCTCCTAAGAAAAATCAAGATTTCAAGAAGCAAGGTAATGATGAGACTCAGATTGGAGAAGGACAAAAGAGTAACATGAAGAATAAATGCTATTTCTGCAAGAAAAGAGGTCACAAGAAGGTTGAGTGCACTAAGTTCAGAGCTTGGCTAGAGAAAAAAAATAAGGAGCAAGGTAACTCACTAGCCTATGTCTGTTTTGAATCAAATTTGATCAATATTTTTCTGGATTCTTGGTGGCTTGACAGTGATGCCACTGTTCATATGGCATCTACCTTGTAGGGATTCGTAAGGAGAAGGAAGCCAAGTGAGAAGGAGTCCAAAATAAAGGTGGGAAAGGATGTGAAAGTCGAAGTCAGATGCGTAGGAACTATGAAGTTGAAGTTAGATTCGAGATTTGAATTAGTTTTAGATAACACTTTCTATGTATCCTCATTTAGGAAAAATTTGGTTTTAGTTTCTTTGCTTGACAAGATTGGATATAGTTTTATTATTAATAATGGAAGAATTGATTTAAGTTTTAATTTCCATGTTATTGGTAGTTGTGTTTTATCTGATGGATTGTACAGGGTGTGCTTGGCTCCTAATAGTTTTGACTCATCTTTTAATATGGAATATATTGGGTCAAAGAGATCCAAAATCAAAGAAAAGTCTTCCCTACTTTGGCACAAATGGTTAGGTCACATTTCCAGGAAAGTAGTTGACAGACTGATAAAAGAAGAAATTTTTCATCCCCTTGATTTCCAGGACTTTGAAACATGTATTAATTATGTTAGAGAAAAGTTGGTTAAGACTAAGAAGGAAGGTGCAACCTATAGTCAAGGCCTTCTAGAAATTATACACATAGACATTAGTGGGCCCTACTCCACCATCTTATATGGTAATAAATATTTTATCATATTTATTAATGATTTCTCTTGATATGACTATGTCTTTTTGATAAAAAAGAAATCTAGTGCTCTTGAAAAGTTTAAAATTTTTAAAACTGAAGTTGAGAAGCAAACGAGAAAAGTCATAAAGATAGTTAGATCTGATCATAATGGTGAGTATTATGAGAAACATGATGAAGCTGGACAGCAGATGGATCCATTTGGCAAATTCTTATAGGACTGTGGGATTGTTGGTCAATATACCATGCTTGGAACTCCTGAATAGAATGGCGTGGCAAGAGATGCAATCGTATCCTTAAGGATATAATGAGATGCATGATGAGCAGATCTAATCTGCCAGAGTATTTATGGAGAGAAGCAATTAAGATTGTACTATATATCTTAAATAAAGCTCCAACCAAATCTGTGTCCAAGACTTTTTTTGAATTATGGACAGAAAGAAAATCTAGTCTGAATCATTTTTGAGTTTGGGGGTGTTCTGCTGAAGTTAGAATTTATAATCTTTTTGAGAGAAAGTTAGATCTTAGAACCATCCGCTATTATTTTATTGGACACCTAGAGCACTCCAAGGGATATAAGTTTTATTGCCCCACTCGAGGCACCAGAGTAGTTGAATCTATGACAGCCAAATTTTTGGAGCTCGATGTAGCTGATGAAAGTTGTCTTTCACCTATAATTGAGGATGAATCAAGCACTTCTATTTCAATTTCCTTACCTACAAAACTTGATAATATTATTATGGAATCTATAGAAAGGACAAGTCAGCATAGTGCAGAGACTCAAGATATGCCTACTGTTAATGAGATTTCTTCTAATTTTGAAGCTGCAATGAAAAATGCTCCTATTATAGATGAGCATGTTATAGAGGTTTCTATGAGGAGATCCACAACGGAGAGAAGATTGACAATCCTCAATGATTACTATGTTTATTTTTAGGAGGCAAATTTTGATATTTGCCAGATTGTGGATCCTATAAATTATGATGAAGCTATCTTGAATCCTCAATGTGATATGTGGTTGAATGCGATGAAAGAAGAAATGAAATTCATGGCAGACAACTCTATTTGGAAACTGATGGAATTGCCTGAAGGTTACAAACCTATAGGTTATAAATGGATATTTAAGACTAAGAAGGACTCTAAAAGTAAGATTGATAGGTTCAAAGCTAGACTGGTTGCAAAGAACTTCACACAGAGAGAGGGCATTGATTACAATGAGACCTTCTCACCTGTTTCTACTAAAGATTCTTTCAAAATAGTGATGGCATTGGTAGCTCATTTTGATATGAAGCTTCACCAAATGGATGTGAAGACAGCTTTTTTAAATGGAGATTTTCATGAAGAAGTCTATATGGTGCAACCTGATGGGTTCAAAGAAGAAGGAAAGGAGCACATGGTATGCAAACTAAAAAAGTCTATTTATGGGCTCAAGCAAGCTTCTCGGCAATGGTATCTCAAATTTGATGAGGTTGTGACATCATTTAGCTTCACTGAGAATATGTTTAACCATTGTGTGTATATGAAGATCAGTGGGAGCAGGGTTATCTTTCTTATACTTTATATTAATGACATATTGCTCGCTAGCAATGATATGAGCATGCTTCTTGAGACCAAAAATTTTTTATTCAATATTTTTGATATGAAAGATCTTGGAAATGCATTCTTTGTTCTCGGTATCAAGATTCATCGTGATAGGTCTCATGGGCTACTTGGATTATCTCAGAAGGCTTATATTGAGCGTGTGCTTAAAAGATTCAACATGCAAAACTGCAAGCCTAGGGATGCACCTATTATAAAAGAAGATAAGCTCAGCAATAAGTAGTGTCCTAAGAAAGATATTGAAAGAAAATCTATGAAGAATATCCCTTATGCCAGTACAATTGAAAGCTTGATGTATGTACAAGTATGTACCAAACCAGACATTGCTTTTGTTGTGAATGTTCTTGGTTGATATCTCTCAAACTTAGGTCATGATCACTGGATTGTAGCTAAAAAGATTATGAGATATCTATAGAAGATAAAAGATTTTATGCTTGTGTACAGAAAGATGGATAATCTTGAAGTAGTTGGATACCCTAATGCAGATTTTAGTGGCTGCTTAAATGATCCAAAATCTACTTCAGGCTACATATTTATGCTTGCTAGAGGAGCTATATCTTGGAAAAGTATCAAATAGACATTGATTGCATCTTCAACTATGTATGCGGAGTTCGTGTCTTGCTATGGAGTAGCCTATCAAGCTATATGGTTGAAGAATTTTATTTCTGGGCTCCTTATAGTCGACTCCATCTCAAAGCCACTGGTGATCTACTACGATAATAGTACTACTATTTTTTGTTCGAAGAATAATAAGATCAGTAGTAGATCCAAGCACATGGAGATCAAATATCTCACAGTCAGGGACCTAGTAAAGAAGAAAGACATTCTAGTAGAATATATTGGTATAGAATCAATACTTGCTGATCCCCTAACAAAAAGGCTTAGACCCATAGTTTTAATGAAACATGTCGAAAAGATGGGTATTTTAGAGTCTTTTGATTTGTTGGGTTAGTGGGAGTTTAATATTTTCTTTTTTGAGTTTATGTGTTAACTTGATAAATAAATTTTACTTATAATTGATTGCTTTATTAATTGATGGATTTTATTCTTGTATGATTTATATGTGCATATGAAACAAAATACAATATAGTATCTCAAGAATAAATGTTTGTCTTGAGAATGACACTTGTATGGGTATGTCTCACTTTATGAGATCTCATTTTTTTGTTTGGAAACATACAGGCTTCTTTTGAAATCATGGGATTTCTCTAGCTTTTATTAAAGCATGAGGTTAAAAAGAAATCATGATGAGAATTGATATGGATATAGCACATGTTTTGAGATCACTTATTGGGTGCTATTCCTACCACACAACCAGGCTAATGATTTATTTCAATATGGCCGTTAATAATTGTAATCATGGATTGGTCTTGTATCAGTAGAATGATATAATGATTACCATGATTCATTATTAATGGTCATGTTGGTTGGATTGTTGTTAAGGTGTTATCTTAGGATCTTTTATTTTTAAAATGTGACCACATCATTTTTTTTTTGTCCATCCAGGATTTGGTTTTATTACTATTTTTTAAAAAAACTATAATTAATGTCGCTTAAGTGGGAGAATGTTAGAAAAAAAATTGTTAAAATTTAGGCTTTCATTAATTATATGATTTTTATTTATTAAAATTAGATTATGACATGGTTCAATAAGATCAAGTTATGGGCTATTTGTAATCATAAAATTAAAAGCCCAATGCACCTCTTATTTAAAGCCTGGTTGAATAGTAGGTGTAGGCTATTGGATTTTACTAGGCTCATAATGGGAGGGACCAGTAAACCATTATAAATAGGCTAGGTTCCTTCTCCAAAATCTAATTTTTAGATGCTTGCCCCATTGATAGCCGTCATTAGAGGGAGGTTTCTGAAGAAGAAGACCGAGCACTAAATACACATTTATGTATTCCACAAAGGCGCAAATAGGTATTTCTTTAATTTTTGATTAATTATTTTGGTGTTCTAATAATCATGCACTTGATCCTATTAAAAATTATTCTACACCACACCCCTATTTTTCTATCTTTATTTTTTTCTAGCATCGACCATTGTTGGCCTCTATTGCTGGTCCTTCGAGTGTCGATTACCACCACCCCAACCACCAAGCCACGATCTTCTTCTTCTTATTGTTTTCTTCATCTTTTCTCCTCTTCTTTATTTTCTACTTCTTTTTCTTCCCTCTTATCCTCTTAGGATCTCTATCTCTAGATGGTGGGAAATCCTATAGGTTCCCTCCTCTGCAACCTCCACTAATTTCAATAGAGGTCCTAAAATTTTTTGGCAGTCAAGTGTCATGCCGAGACGCCCAACCCATGTCCAGTATTATTGGACTCCATCTTCGTCAACAACTGCTTGTTATGCATTCCCTAGCTTGACTTTTTGATCCATCTGAGAGAAAAAAATAATGTCTTGCTGCAACATGACACGGCCAGGCCACATGAATCCTAAAGCAATTTTTTAGAGGTCAGACAAGATTTAAATAATAAATAAATTCATATGAACATCAAAAAAAATTATAAAATTTTAGTCATATTTATCAAATCAAATTAGTCCATCTTCATTGAATAATGCACACAAGATTGAAACATTTATTTGGTATAAAATCAACTAACGAGCTTATTGAAAACTCCATTGCTTGAACTCTACACCCAACTCGCAAATATGAAAAAAAAAGAATGTAAGTTTTACACCTCAGTAAGAATTTTTCATACTTATACCAACATAAAAATTAAATATCTTTACAAGAATATTAATCGATAATAAAATAGTAAAATTTATATATCAATAACCTGATTAATGCTCAATATAATAATATATATGCTACAAATCATATATATATAAGTCATGCCAATATGCACATCAAGTCTAATCGTATAGTTACTCAGTCGTATGCATATCACAATACAAAAATCTCAAGATAATATTAGCCTGACTATGTTTTGAGCTCTTCCAATTAAAGATTATGCATTGACACTCTAAGCTCATGATTCTATTTCTAGCCCGACCATAGGATATAAGTATAATATTCCAGCCTGACTATAGAATATCAGTATAATATTCTAACCCCACCATAAGATATAAGTATGGTATTTTGGTTTGACCATAGGATATAATTAATATGGTATTCTGACCTGACCACAGGATATAAGTATAGTATTCTAGACCGACCATAGGGTATAAGTGTGGTCATAGTTAAAGCCTGATGAGTTAAGTAAAATTTATTTTGATTCAGATTTTTTAATATGATTGATTTTGAAATCAGATATATGATTATGTATATGAATATTTTGAAAGATATTGATACTACTAAATTTATATTTTAAAAATAAATTTGATTATATTTGCGCAATGATTAATGATAAAATGTACTTTAATATTTTCAATCCATGTTATCACATGAATTATCTACTCAAGATATTTATTGATGGCTGTCTAACTTATTACTCTATATTTTATTATTTTATAGATTTAGAGGACCAGCTTGGCTTAGGAATCTGATATGAGAGAGCAACCTAGAGGCAGATTTTGATATTTTTATTTTAGACTAGGATTTATTAAGATTTGATGCAAGATCATGAAATATTATTTTATAAGATATTTGATTTAGTTATTTAAAATAAAATTAAATATTAATTATTTAAATTTTATTTTATTATTGCTTTTTGATATTGTGATGAGATATCTTTTATACTTGTAGAGAGTTTTTCATAACTATGTTGTTGTTGCTGAAAACTATGCGCTTTGAAAATAGAGCGGTCGACTGCTTATAGGAGGTGTTGGAGTGACCTGTAAAATAAAGTTTAAGCTAGAGGATTTAACTTTGGTGAGGACACTCCGATGCTCAAGTTAGTAGAGAATGGTCAAGCAATAATGTATTCTCTGAGAAAAATTTCTTACTTACCTGGGTCCTTGGGATTTGTGATATTTGTAGAAGAAGATCTTGTGGTTGTTATGCTATTCCATTAATCACATCATTCTGGTATTGTGGCCATCTTTTAGGATAGGAAGGCCATTGCTTGAATAATTGGAATTCCCTATTTACGTCCATCATTTTCGGCTTAGTGGAAAATAACTTGATCATGGTTGGATCACAGCTACATCACCGTTTATCTTGGAACAAAATTATTAGTTCTATAAAACACTTCGAATTACTTACGGGTTGGGAGAGAGTGTATAAGGCATTTTGACCTCGAAACACTGATGTTCCAGTGCCGATCTGAGGCAACTCAAGCATCGGATAGCTTGATCCGAGGCATTCACATCACCATCGTAATACAATCCTCCTAGTGCTGAGTCTGAGGATCAGTCTAAAGGACTACTTCTTCAGGATGCCTTGGGTTGAGCAGTATGCCTCTTCCCTTTCGATGATGCTTTTATAGTCAGTGACGTCATTTCATAATGTACAGATGATTGTGATCGAGGGGTCCATCTGACCGTTCATTCATATGGAGGAATAGTTCAAAATGAGGGCATCCTTTCATCTTCTTTCTCTTCTTAACTGTGTCCAGAGGGTGAAAAGATGACGATTGCGATATTTTTTATCTCCTTTACTTCAAGTTCTTTCTTTCACATCTTGAAGACCAAATGGACCCCGAGCGAGCGAAAAAGCTGCAAAGGTTATCGATTCGGAGGAGATAAGCTGGAATTCCTTCTACTCAATCTCAGGTTTCTAGAGGAATTATTACTAGGGATCCGAATACCATTCTCCTAGTCATACCTTCTTCTAGTGTGGTAGACCAAGCGGAGAAGGATGTTTTCCATATAGATGATTCACTGGTGGATATGCTAGAATCTAGGATTGAGCCGGTGAATTCACCAATGGAAATCATGACCGTGCTGACTGGTTCGAAGGTGGAGCCTGTAGTAGAAGCGACTCTTCCAGCTTCTCCTATCGAAATTCCTATGAAGGTTACTATCACAAAAATGGAGGGAACTGTTGGAATGCTTGAACCTGAGGTATCAGTGGGGTTTGCCAAGGTTGTAGAAGCAATTCCCACCATAAGTCATTCTCCAACTGAAGCCTAGGTGGAGACTTTTTAAACATCGCCTTCTCCTCCACTGCTACCAAAACTCTGAGGGTTGTTGCAAAGTTTTTACATAGTCATCTTTCTTTCGATGAAAGGCGTGCTTTGGAAGGAGAGGGAGCTCAACATCGAATGGAGGGTGCCCTGAGATCTTTGGCTTTGCTGGGGCATTATTTAGTTAGTTTTGTTGGCATCATCCCTGGGGCTTTAGTTTTAGAGCTAGTTGAAGCAAGGGAGGAGATAGACCTATTGAAATACCACTTGGAGCAGGAGAAAGTTGCTAATGCTGATTTAGTCGAGAAAATTGATTGCTCTGAGAAGGCACTTTTTGAGGCTTAGAAAATGATCGATCGATGAGACGTTGAGCTGAAACGGGCCCATAGGAGGAATGAAGTCCTTAAGAGGCGGAGGTCTGAGATTGAATAAGATTATTGTCGAGCCTACAACAACATCGATCATTTGAGAAAGATGCTCGAAGGGAAAAGAGATTTAACATTTGAGACTCATTCTCTAAGGGATTCCATCAGGAGATCAAAGAAAAGATCTAGAACTTCAGATGAAAGACATTCTATAAAGAGGGCATCCCAAAGATCCAATGGTTTTATGGCTCACGATGCACTTGTAATCTATGAGCCTTCGGTCGAGATTAGACTGTGGAAGGCTAATGACCAGTTCGATCGATTTTACAAAAATGGGACCAACGTTATGATCAAAGCTTGCAGGCTAGGATTTTTCGCTAGCTTCGAGAGATGAAAAGAGATGGCCCTGGCTTAGCTTCAAGAGATGAAAAGAGATGGCCCTGGCTCATCTTCCACCAGGCAATTTGGGCCACATCGAGTTCTTGCAGGCGGATTCTCCTGATGACAACTTGAGGGCAATAATATGCGATTGTCTTGACAAATGTACGAATTCATTAGACATGCCTGTGATAACGAACAGAGGTGAATCCATTTCGTAGGCAGGAGAGGTTGGTGCTAGGAAAAGCCATTTCCAGGGTGATCGTTGAGAGAACTGTTTGAAATTGTATCTCCTTTTTATTTTCTTGTAAGCCGATTTGGGCATTAAAGAATATTGTAAATAGAATTTGTTTCTCGTTGAAGTAGCCGATTTTTTCCCTCATCATCTTTTTCTTTTGTTTCTTCAAGTCGAGGCATGCTTTGTCATATTTGAGGTGCTTGTGGTAGAATTGAAATCATCTAATGCATGGAGAACACTGTCATACGTCTCTGCACATTCCTTTAGGAGTAAGGCAGAATATGATTATAGTCATCTACTTCAATCACTGTATTAGTGGTGGAGTTTGTATCCAAGGGATGCTTGCCACGTATCTTGGTTGTGCCAATTTATGCTCTTTTGCATTTAATGCTTTGAGGGGATGGAGAATTCAAAAATCTTTCTGATTTAACATTTATATATAAATTTTGGATAGGACAAAGGGTCTTATCCTCCCATTTTCCATCATAGGTTTCTTTTTCTCCAAGCTATCTTCTTCCATCTTCTTTCTTTTTCTTTCTTTATCAAAGAGATGGCTCTGACTAAGGACATAGGGTTTGCGTCTATGAACTTTGGATATGAGGTAATGGAAAGGGATCTAGTGTTGATCCACAGCTAGTTCCATATTCCTCCTAAGTTTTGGCTGGAGGTTCCAAAAGCTGAAGAGTGCGCTTGCAAGCCTCCTCTGGGTTGGATTAGCATGTATGAGGAGTGTTTCTGAGCTGGACTGAGGTTTCCCCCTCATCCCTTCTTTGTCATCCTTTTTCACTTTTTGAAGATGTCATTCTATTCGGTGGTGCCGAACTCATGGCGACATATCTACAGTTTTATCGCAGCGTGCATCTTGGCTGGAGTTGAGCCTAGCATTATGCTTTTTCATTATTATTTTATTTTGAAGAGACATTCTGGCTCCCGTGGATGGTAGTATGTGACCTCTAGGAGCAGGAAGAATATTCCTCCATTGATTCAACATGCTCCCACCACCATTCATAGTTGGAAGGAGCGCTTCTTGTTTGTGTCTCACTCCTCAGGTGAAGAGTAAGGCCTCGTAGATTGGGAAGAGCCACAGGAGGCTATATTAAAGGACCCACCACTCGATTAGCATCTAGTGCAAGACTTGAAGATTTTGTGTAGTTTTGAAGTTCCAGAGCTAAAAGAGCTTCTTTCTAAGCAGAGCTTGTTTAATATGGGCATTAGCCCGACTAGCCTCGAAGGTATATATTCAATCTTGCTTTTCTGAACTCCAAAATCTGATGTTAACGGGCAAATGTATTTTGTTATAGGAGTAGATCCGAATGTACTACAATTGTTAGATCCGAAGACCTTTCGAAAGAGGAGGATGGAGACAGCAGGTGAAAAATCTGTTCGAGCTTGGGTCGGCTTTCTACCTGCACCTTCGATTTCTAGGTCGGAAGACCTCGAACCTCGAGCTGTTGAGGGCTCTGAGATCGTACAAATCCACATAGCTCTGACCTTTCGATTCCTAGGATAGGTCAGAGGAGCCCTATTGAATGCTTGTTTAGTGAGGCCATTTTGAACCTGCTGGCCCACGACATTTTTGACTTTTTTCTTGAGGAGGAGCTAGTTGAAGTCGCAAGAATTTTGTGGCTGCTTCAAACAAAGCCGAGTCGACTAAGATCGCGGACACCCCCAATGCTCCAATAATCAAAGTACAGTCCACCTCGACTGCAGGACCTTTCGGGACTACATCGGCTGGAGTGGGGTTGCATGACTCTAATCTAGAGGATTATAGCCTAGCATGCAAGGCATTCTCTAGCATCCTTTATCCAGTTGATGCCATGAAGTTATTGACCGAGCCTCTAAAGACAAGGAGGTAGAAAGCGGTGGATTGTTTCCTCTTGGTAAGTTGGAGATGTGTATTCTTGAATTCGAGTTAATTCTTTATCATGGAACATTCCTGTCACTATTTTTGGTGAATGTCTTATTAGCTCACCCATTACTTAAATGGGTTCATGGAGAGTACTTCCGAGCTATCTTTCGAGGCGATGAGGTATAGGACTGAAGTCGAAATGCTTAAAGTCACAAAGGATAGGACATCAAAAGAAGCTGGAGAAGCTTTCGTCAGTGCTGAAGCTATAGAGAAGAGGGCTCAGGATGCCAAAATGGTGCTAGTGAAGTCTGCCAAGGAGAACTCCCATTTACTAGGTGTAAATGAGGCTCTAACATCAGAGATAGAGGTGCTAAAAACTCGGATTGTCGAGGTTGAGGTGTTTGAAGAGGGAGCTCAAGCTGTGTTAAAGGATGCAGAAGAGAGGATGGCCTCATTGCAGGGCGACATGAGAGCATAGATTGAGATCGCTGCTATAAAGACCATTGAGAAGTTTCGAATGTTGAAAGAATATGAAGATGAGCAAGATAGGTTTATGATCGATGCCTATGATGAAGGAAGGCACTTTGTTTGACGCGAGGTAGCTTCACATTATCCAGGATTGAACTTGGATTTTTTAGATGAAGATTTAAAGGCTACCAATACCGATGTAATAGGGGTACGATCTAATCCAAAGGATGTACTTTGACCCCATCTTTACTCATGTATTTTCTCAGATTGTAAGAGATCCTTGTAAAAGAAAACTTTTAATGAATAAAGGATTTTCACTTTTGTAGACTTCTCTCCCCATTTTTTTTTTAAGATCTCTATTATTTGTGTTACTCCAATCAAAGGAGTTGAAGAGATCTGCTTGGATAGTTGAAAAGGTATGTTCGGATATTTGAATTAATTAGTTCTAATCCAAAAGGCATACAAATCAATCTTCTCGCTAAGCGTGTGCTTGTTTTCCCATGCAGCATTAAATGTGCATAATCTTCGGAGTGATGTAACCATAAGATTTTGATGCATATTTGCATTGCGATGGGTTGCACCAATTGTGGGTTGACATGTGGAATGATTTGATGGAGCCATTATGGCAGATTTTTCTTTTATAAAGGAGAGACTCCATAAGCCTTTCTTTCCATCGGCGAGATTTTGAACATTCTGCGAAATGAAAGTAGAATGGTGGAATCCCCCTAGGGGAGAGGAGTCAGTCTCCCTCTACCATAGCCATGATTGCTTGCTCAGGGAGGTAGCAGGACCTTCCTGGTCCTTTTCTATTTCAAGAAGACTCATGTCAGATGTCCTAATCATGGGGCATCTGCATTCTTAATCTTGAGATCTTTATCATTTTGCTTCTCCTTGCAGAGGCGGTCACTTCCTCGACCTAGAGAGCTTTGTCACCGTTTCCTTGCTTGATAAAGGTGGAGAATCGGTGATAGCTCTTTGAGTGCTTGTGTGGTCGCTACTCCCATCGGAGAGGAGGAAGAGAAGAAGCTACCCCTGGAGGCGACGGTTTGAGCTGTATCCCCTACCTTTCAAGCTTCCTCAAATGTTGGATGCTTTGGTCGGTTGTATCAGTGTCAACTTAACCATTTTTCCAAGATATTATCATGCATTTTCATTATTCGAGGGCTTCTTGGTTCAAAGCTTGGCAGAGTTGGACTCCAAGCGGACACTGCTTCAAACTCAATGGGATCCCCCTCATTACTTCCGACTTGCGGCTCTCTCAGTGGCATTCGAGGTTGTGCCACCTCCACAGAGGGGAGTGGAATCGATGGAAGGTCCCTTGATTTTAGATCATGAAGAATTGGATTCCAAGCAAATCTGATTTCAACCTCGACAGGACCTCTATCACCTCCAACTTGCCATCCTCCTCAACTTGAGCACCTCTTATGGGCTCCTAAAGCCTCAGTGCTATGGAGGAACGAGTTTCTGATGAATGTGATTTCAACTCCATCGAGCTTTTCGATCATATTTTCTTATTTTTAATAAAGAGAAGAATATAAATAGGGTCCTAATTTTGCAGGACCTATTATAACTCTGATGTAGAATTTTTATTACTATTTCTTGTAAAAGCAATAGCAATATTGCTCTTGTAAGAATTTTTTTTTAATGAAGAATCATAATAAATTATAACTCTTTTGGAATTATTCTGAGCTGATGTCCCATCTCTTTGGATTTCATTGCCTTGATTTAAAAGATTTCATGGCTTAATGCGATTTTGATCTGGGAAGCCTGCTGAGCCATAGTCCTAAGCAAAAGAAATTTATTTTGAAGTAACTCCGATCCAAGGAGCTCGCTGAGTTATGGTCCCGAACAAAAAAACTTTATGAAGTGACTCTAATCTGAGCAGCTTGCTAAGCTAAGGTCCTGATCAAAGGGACTTTATAAAATGACTCCAATCTGAGGAGTTCACTAAGTTGAGGTCCTAATCAAAGGGACTTTATGAGGTGACTTCGATCCAAGGAGTTCACTAAGACGAGGTCCTGATCAAAGGGACTTTATGAAGCAACTCTGATTCGAGGAGTTCACTGAGATGAGGTCCTAAACAAAGGAACTTTATGAAGTGACTCCGATCTAAGGAGTTTGCTGAGTTGAGGTCTCAATCAAAGAAACTTTATGAGGCGACTTCGATTCGAGGAGTTTGCTAAGATGAGGTCTCGATCAAAGGGACTTTATTTCGAAGGGGTTTTGGGTCATGCCCATTTTGTCATACAACTGATGATTGATAATTTTAGGAAAAAACTCGATGGTTCATTTATTTTATTTATATTACTGATGGTACATGTGGAGATAGGCCGAGTTTCAAGGCCTTGGGAGTGGGTTTTCATTTAGTTATTTCATATGGTGGGTTTCTAGGTGGATCACCTCGTCGACCTAGTAAGGGCCTTTTCAATTTGGCGTAAGCTTTTCTTACTCCATAGGCTTCAAAATTTTGGCTCACTGAAGGACAAGATCGCCAACTCAAAATTCCTTGGCTTTGACACATGCGTTGTAGTACTTCGCCACTCTTTAGTGATAGGCTGCCATTTTTATTATTTCATGCTCTCTGCTTTCCTCGATCAGATCGAGATTGATCCTTAGCTAGATGGGGTTAGTATCTTCATCATATTCCTCAACTCTGAGAGAGGGGAGCCTAAACTCCATTGGTATTACCACCTCGATTCCGAATGCCAGATTGAAGGGTGTCTCATCGGTGGGAACCCTTTGAGTAGTTTGGTAATGACCAAAGGACATGATAAAGTTCATCTACCCATGACCTCCTAGTTCGGTTAAGTCAAGCCTTAAGGCCTTGTAGGAGAGTCCTGTTCATGACCTCGATCTCTCCATTCGCTTGTGGATGACCCACTAAGTTGAAGTGCTGCTCTATTCCATGATCCTCATAAAATTCATTGAGTTTTGCACCACTGAATTATCTGTCGTTGTCTGAGATCAGCACTTTTGGGAATCCATATCGGCAGATTATTGACTTCTATATAAAGTCTCTGACCTTCACTTTGAAAATGCATGCTAAAGGCTTGGCTTCTACCTATTTTATAAAATAATCAATGGTCACCAAAAAGAATTTTCATTGATCCGAGGCATGAGAAAATGAACCTAGGATGTCTAGTCCCCATTGGACGAAAGGCCAAGGTCCTTCGATCGGGGTCAGGAGTGATGCCGGTTGACACTGAATCCAATCATTTCGTTGGCACCGATCGCACTTTCTGATGAAGTTCTGCACATCTTATCGCATTATCATCCAATAATACCCTTGGTGGAGGATTTTGTATGATAGGGATCTAACCCCAAGTGGCTTCCACAAATCCTCTTGTGAACTTTTTGCAGGGCGTAATTAGCTTAGAAGTGGAAGAGAGAAGGACCGCCTGTATAATTCGTTATCTAGAACTACATATCGTGCAGCCTTGTTTTTGATCTTCTGTGCCTCTTTCGATCCAGTGGGAGCTCACCGATCTCAGATATTTTAGGAGAGGGTCCATCCAACTCAGCTCCTCATTAATGTACTGGACGGTAGCGGGTTCTTCTAGACTCAAAGTCTTTAGCACTTCAAAGTAGGTCTCCTTCTTTAAGTTAGCAGATAATGATGATGCCAATTTTGAGAGGACGTCTACTTTGATATTCTGAGACCTCAGAACCTATTGTACATCAAAGTATGGGAAGGAAGAGGTTAAGCTTTTTATCTGGAGAAGGTATCTTTTCATGTTATCCTCTTTAGCTTTGTACTTGCCCTTGACTTGTCCAACCACCAATTGTGGGTCGCTGAAGACTCTTAGATGTTGGGCTCCAACTTCATTGGTGATCTTCAGTCTGGCAATGAGAGTCTCATATTCGGCCTCATTATTTATAGTGAAAAATTCAAAGCGTAGAGCATAGGCTGCTACCTCTCCTAATCCAGATGAGTTAGATGAGCCGTCAACATTTAAGCTCCATAATTCTTCTAGGTCTAGTCTAAAATTTTCATTATCTTTTGAGCTTGAGGGGTCCTTCGGCCTCTGCTCGCTGCTCCTTTCTAAATTTTTCTATACTAGGATAGTACATTCAAGAATGAAATCGACCAAGATTTGGGCCTTGATGGAGGGCCTCGATCGATAATGTATATCTAATTTTGAGAGCTCTAAAGCCCATTTGGTGATCCAACCCGAGGTATCCGATTGATGAAGTACCATTTTGACTAGTTGGTCAGTCAGCAATACTATGGTGCGGGCTTGAAAATAAGGTTGGAGCTTTCTTATGGTAATGACCAGTGTGAAGATTAGCTTCTTCAATCTAGTATACCTGATCTCTTCATCGTGGAGGACTTTGCTGATATAATAAATTGGCTTTTGTAACCATCATTCTTTATGAATGAGGACTACGCTAATAGCCACTGAGGAAATAGCCAAGTATAGGAGGAGATCTTCTTCTGGTTGAGGCTTAGTAAGTAGGGGTGGAGAACTAAGGTACTTCTTCAGCTCTTCAAAGGCTTCTTGGCATTCAAAGGTCTATTGAAAGTTCTTTGGCTGTCTAAAAATTTAGAAAAAGAGAAGACACCTCTCGATCAACTTGGAAATAAAATGATTAAGAGAGGCTAATTTACTAGTTAGGCGTTATACCTCTTTGACCATTTTTGGTGGAGTCATTTTCAGTACCACTTTAATTTTCTCAAGATTAGCCTCGATGCCTCTGTAAGAAACCATGAAGCCAAGAAACTTACTGATTGTGACTCCAAAAGCACACTTCATAGGATTCAGTCTCATTTGATATCGACGAAGAGTGCTGAAGATCCCTCGGAGGTCTACGACATGGTTTGGAGTTTTATAGCTTTTGACCAACATGTCATCCATGTATGCCTCCATATTTCTATCGATATGGTCCTTGAAGATTTTATTGACCAGCCTTTAGTAAGTGTCACCAGCATTTTTCAGACTAAAGGGCATCATTCTGTAACAAAATAATCCTTGGTCAGTTATAAAGGCCATCTTCTCCTCATCTTCAAGTGCCATCCAGATCTGGTTATAATCAGAAAAAGTATCCATAAAGCTAAGGAGCTCATGCCCGAAGGTGGTGTCGACCAATTGATTGATTTGAAAAAGCAGATAGCTATCCTTTGAACAAGCTTTATTTAGGTCAGTGAAGTCGATACACATACATCATTTTTTATTTGCCTTTTTTACTAACACAACGTTTGCTAGCCAGTCGGGGTACATCGCCTCTCTGATGAAGTCGATTTTGAGTAGTTTGTCAAGCTCTTTGGCAAAGCCTTTTGGCATTCTGGGGTGAAACACCACTTCTTTTGCTTTATTGGGCGGCAGGTTGGATCCACCTTCAGATACTGGGCCATAACCTTCGAGTCGATGCTAGACATGTCTACAGCTGACCAGGCAACTAGATCTACATTTGTCTGCAAAAGAGTGATTAGCTGGATTTTGGTTACCTGGTCAAGGCATGAGCCAATTTTCATGGTTTGGTGAGGGTTCTCTTCCCTCAGAGGGATCTCTATGAGTTTCTTGAATGGTTGAGCATGCTCCTCGATCAAGTCATCTTAGGCGTCAAGCCCTATCGAAAGCTCTAGCTGACATTTTTATCGATCTTCTGCCTGTAGCCTAGTGGTGAAGCATTGCCACGCCACCATCTGGTCACCTTGGATTCTCCCCACCCCATTGAGTGTTGAAAATTTGACCATCAAATGGTAGTTGGAGACCACAACTTTCAATGACCAAAGGCTAGGTCGTCTGAGGATTGTATTATAGGCTGATGGAAGCTTCAATATGAGAAAATTGACATAGAATGTCGCCCATAGTGGCGGGGTGCCGACTATGATGGGCAACCTAATTATTCCCTCTAGAACTACTAAATTTTCGAAGAATCCTTGGATCCATATATTAAATTTGCTTAACCAATCAGGAGTGAATCTCATTCAAGAGAAGATAGAAAAGTACAGAATATCCACTGAGCTTTCATTATCAATGAATATACGGTGTATATTATAATCAGCTATGTTTAAAGTTACAACTACCACATCATTAGGTGGCTATTGTACACCTTCCGTATCTTGCTCTATAAAAGTTATGGGATCTTCGAGCTGATCCTCAAGCCTTAATTTCTTCTGTGCTGCCAACTCTGATGACCCCCCAGTGATCATATGGACTTTACCTCGATGGGGTCGCTCTTTCCCCCACATTAGTTCATCCGCCTCTAGAGCTGGTGCTAGTAAGGGGTGCTGAGGCTGACGAGGCAGTTGCTTAGCTCTTGGAGGGGGCCGGTGTAGGAGAGTTCTTCCCCAGATGAAGTGATCGAGTCTTCCTTCACGAATAAGTCTTTCAATCACATCTTGGAGAAGGTGACAATCCTCGATATTGTGACCGTGATAATAATGATAGAAGTAGTATCTCATAGGATCATGGCGTTCAGGTTTCGTCTGCATCTTTGGAGGTTGGGGGAGCTCAGAGTGGATTTACATCAATACCTCTTCTCGGGAGGTATTTAGAGATGTGTAGTTGTGATAATGCCTTAGGGGAGAGCACTGCTAGTCCCTCCTCTAGGAAATTGGAGATCGGTGGCTCCTAGGAGGACCTCCTATCCTCTGCTTCTGAGGTGGAGATTGGGAGTGTCGGCGATAAGCTTCCAGTGCTTTGGAAAAGTGCTTCTTATTAGGTCCCACTGGAGCAGAACTAGCAGGGACTTCATCATCGATGGATTCTTCTAGGCGGAAATATTTGGCCGCCTTCTCTAGCATCTCCACATAGTCCTAAGGAAAGAACTTTATTAATGATTTTTTTAAGTCGTTCTTCTATAATCCATCCATCAGGATGGTCATCACGATCGATTGATCAAGATCGTGGACTTCCAGAGTTGCCATATTGAAGCGACTGACATAGCTACGGATCGACTCCCCTTTCCTCTGGCAAATGGTGTTGAGGTAGTCAGACCACTTTTGTTGCTTTTGGCTACTGACAAAATATGCAACTAGGGACCAGCTGAATTCTTCAAAGGAGTGGATAGAGGCTGGCTTCAGATTCGAATATCACTATCGAGCTGCCC
The DNA here is from genome assembly GCA_006176705.1 of Cocos nucifera. Lineage (NCBI taxonomy): Eukaryota > Viridiplantae > Streptophyta > Magnoliopsida > Arecales > Arecaceae > Cocos > Cocos nucifera. The sequence continues at coordinate 59,631 of QRFJ01006141.1, read as the reverse complement.
CTTTGAGGGTTGCAGGGGATGCCCGATAGAGGATGGTGTCAGATGCTCCTTGAAAGAGCAGCGCTACCTTAAAAGTCTCTACATGATCGACGGGATCAGTGTTCCCATCATAGGTTTCAAATTGGGGTAGCTTGAAGTTTGGTGGGAGCGGCTTATTTAATATCTTCTTGTCGAAGGGAGGTTCATCACTGAAACCATCATAAGGCCTAGAGGTAGAGGTTTTATTAATGACCTTGATTCTCTTGTCGAGCTCCTGAAGCCACTTCTCCAGAATTTGGTCGTGGACCATGTACACCTATGACTGCTCAGGAGAATGATGATCGGGGATTGAATCATGCCCGGATTACAGCAAATAGATCACTAGTGGGTCTACTTTCTCCTCGAACTTTGAGGATGTGTCCAAAGAGGGTCGACCTGAGGTTGTAGGTTGGAGGCTGGCGGCTGAGGTGGTGCCATGGCAGGGGGTGCAGTCGAAACCATTGAAAAAAAAAATAGGCTGCACCATCGAGGATGGTGTAGGTACCAGGACAGCCTGACTTGGCTGTGGCACCATAGAAGGGGGCGCAAGAGTATTTTAGACTACTTGAAGGGCAGTCATTAATGTATTAACCTACTAGAGGAGCAAGTTGAATTAGTCCATCATCACGAGGATTGGTTGAGGAGGTGGATAAGCTTCTACTGTCGAGGGTTGGGCAAGGTCATCGCCTTTGATGTTCGCTTGATAGGAGGTGGCAACATTTGTGAGGCACGAAGATGCCTTTCTAGGTAGCATGTTTGAATGTAAAGTGAGGCCCTTCCTCTATTTGTTGTTGCTAAAGACTATGGGCTTCAAAAGCAGAGCGATCGGTTGCTCGCAAGAGGTGCTAGAGTGACCTACAAAATAAAGTCCGAGCTGAAGGATTTGATTTCAGCGAGGATCCTCCGATGCTCAAATCAGTAGAGAACGATCAAGCAACAATGTATTCTCTGAGTAGAATTTCTTACTTACCTGAATCCTCGGGGTTTGTGATATTTGTAGAAGGAGATCTCATAGTTGTTGTGCCATTCCGTTAATCATGTCGTTCTGGTATCATGGCCATTTTCCAAGATAGGAAGGCCATTACTGGAATGATCAAAATTTTCTATTTACGTCTGTCATTTTCGGCTTAGTGGAAAATAGCTTGATCATGATTAGATCATAGCTGCATCACCATTTATCTCGGAATGAAATTATTAGGATCTACAAAGCATTTTGGATCGCTTTACGGGTCGGAAAAGAGTGTATGAGGCATTTTAACCTCGAAACATCAAAGTTCTGGTGCCGATCTAAGGCAACTCAAGCATTGGATAGCTCGATGTGAGGCATTCACATCACCATCCTAACATATGTGGTCGTTGCCATGATCCTTGGCTCATGTTCTTGGATCGAGGGTGTAATATGAGCTCCTTATTGGGAAGGATAGAATTTTGTTTGTAAAATAGGAGAGCTAGATCTATGAGACAGAGGAGGCACCGGACAACTAGTTTGGTGTAGGAAAGCAATGGTGGCCTACAGCTACAAGTGTAGAAGGTGGCTAAGGACAAGAGGGGAGAGAGAGAGAGAGAGAGAGAGAGAGAGAGCTAATGGTCATGGAATAAGAGGAAGAAAAGGAAAGAGGGCCAGTGGTTTCATGATTTTGTCATGCTCGCTCCACCAAAATGGTGGAGGATCTATTCACCGGCATTGGCAACCATGCAAGAAAAGAAAAAGAGTGTGGGCTTCAGCATCTTTGCGCTTGCCCGATCTCGCCTTGGCATTGATTTTGTCTAGGCTGATGGACATTTGATAGCCTGAGTCTAGGCCTTGTCAGGCTGGTTGAGTCGGCGACATAGAGAAATTGTTATTTAGCATATCTCTTCTAATTAGTAGTACCTTTTGCAAGATAATCTTCTCAATATCACTTTCTATGAAAATAATTTGAATCTTGGTGCAGTTTGGGATTTCCAAATCTAGGAGTATTGAGGACTTTGATCAACATTAAATCACTTATTGATGATTCAATTGTAAGTTTCCTTCGGACTAATCTTGGTAGACTTGTTCCTACCCCAGCATTTGTAGAAAAATTTACACAACTGATACCATGTAAAACATCTTGTCTAGCTCACCATATAGAAAATCTATACCTCATCTAATAGTATGTAAAATAAGTTGATCATTAATTTGCTGAATAAGATAAGCCGATTTAGAATCATAGATAACTAGTATCATAATTTGGTTGATATATGAGAAGAATAAGATTAGGAAAGATAAATTTGGAGAGAATAAAATCAAGTTTTATTAAGATCAAAACTCAAAACAAAGAGGTTACTACCTGCTTCCACTATCTGCTCAAAGGATATATCACAACTTTCTATTTCACTCTAGTGATCCATGACCATAAGGCAAAACTAAAGGGTGCCTAACGATAAAAAGCCTCACAAATACCATGACTTCTCCCATCTAACATTTCTTTTTAATGAGCCAAGGAGGCCACAAAAGTCCTTATGTCACTATCCCGCCATTAAAGGACAATACCCATCTTTTATTATGAACTCTATGCTAACAATACTGAACTCATCAATATCATGAAGCATATCACTATATCAGTAACCATTGTCATTAGTACAGCAGTAATAGTAGTATATAATGACTTATCAAATCAACAACCAATTAATGTAGCTCCTTTATTGGCTCGCATTATAACTCCTTCACCCATCTTGACCTCTAATATTTATATGGAAGTTATTGGTACGGACAACCCTCATCAGACACATGGCACCATCAAAAGGACCACCATTCTAAATATTGCAAAAATGATAATTTTTGGTATTAGGTCGGTAAAATACCAACCTAGAACTCTGATTGTATCTTAATAGTGATAAGAATCGGCTAAGTAATCGAGATCAGATCGATAATATGCCGACCATAGTAAAACTAGAATGGTAAACTACCATCCTCAGTTTGAAGGCCACGTCCTTTAGATCAGTATTTAGCCAATCTCCTGATAAGTCAAGATTAGATCAGTATTCTTTCATCCTAAAAGCAAGAGGTAGCCTGAGATCAATAGAACATCAGGTTTCTACCAACATGGATAATCATTATGCTCAGGATCAACAACCCAAGCCCCTCAAGATCGGTAAAACACCGATCTTGTTATAAATCCAGATCAATGATTTACTGACCTCGACACTCTCCAAAAGCCAGCTAAGCACCAACTGCGCTCCTACCTAATTATGACCCTCTAGCTGTACTATAACTAACTGCCACCAAGACAAAATAGCCAATAGCTGTAATCTAGCTGGCCATAACAAACTAACGGCCTAAGCTATCCCCTCTATAAATAGGAGGGCAAGGTACCCCTCCAAGTAAGCTCACGCTTGAGATTCACAAAGCTAAGACTCTATTGAAATCAATCCTCAATTTTTTCATTGAAGGAAGATCGAAATCCCTCCAAAGCTCTCTCACTCTATTTTCTGAATTCCCATTTTTTACTATCTATTTTAAAGGCCTCAGCTGACTTAAGCATCGAAGGGTCATAAACCTTGACCAATTCTTAGATTTTTCTTATAGGTTCTCTGATGATCTACATCGACTCAACTTCAGATCAGCTCTCCAGCATGAGTTTCTCTTAGTGGTCTGAAGTCTTGCTGTAATAAATTGATACTAAAGGAAGGGACCTAATCCAAAATTTATGAAAAATGGTTAAGAAGATGCAAAATCGACTCCGTCTTCCGTCAGAGCTCCTTCGAAGATGGTCCAATCCCATCCCCTGGTGATGATCGATCCCTAGCAATTTGGCATCCTGGTACAGCAAGTCCAGGCTCTAACTAACATCATGTAGCAGCTCTAGCAAGCAATGGAATGGTGGCAAGAATCGATTCTACAATAACCCTAAGAAGCTACATCACAGACCTGCCACTCCCCAATTCCTCAAGAATGCCAGCAAGTGCACCTCCCCGATCGAGAAGATGGGTGCTTTTCTGAAGCTGAATTGACTCCTTGTGGTCGGATCCAACTGCGAGAAATAGATCTCGAATAAAAGCTTCAAGATCTGAAGAAAAAGCTGAAAGAGGTACAGCTTGAAAAGACCCCCAAAAATAAAAGAGATTTTCATCTCACCTCTCTCTTTTCCACTAATATCTTAAATGAACTGGTTTCATCTTGGTTCAAAATGCCTATCCTTGAGCCATTTGATGGTTCTATAGATCCCCAAGACCATCTTGAAGGATACCACAATGTGATGAGGCTTCAGGGCGCATCTGACGCCCTTCTTTATATGACTTTTCTCATTATCCTTAAGAAATCTATGAGGGTATGGTTCTTTGGACTCCATCCCAGGTCCATTTCCTATTTTGATCAATTAAGTTGGCTTTTCATACCCTATTTTGGGAGCAACCATCTCCACCTAAAGTATTTGAATAGCTTATTCTCTATAGTGCAGCAGGAGAGTGAGTCCCTCCAAGAGTATATAGCATATTTCAATATGGCCATTCTTAAAATCAAAGACTTCAATGAGTCCGTCATGATGTCAGTCCTGAAGTGAGGACTCAGGAGTTATCGCTTGACCTTCTCTCTTAACAAAAAACTTTTCAAAGAATTATGAAGCCATGCTGGGCAGAATCTAGAAGTATGCTCATGCTGAAGAGGAAGAAAAGCTGAATAAAAAAGAGAAAAAGAAGAAAAAAGAAGGAAAGAAGCAACCTTGTGAGGAGGAACGTGAGAATCAGGGGAGAAGCAATGAACCATCTCAAAAAAATTCGAGGTCCAGAAGTCCTCCCCAAAAATTCGATAGCTATGCTTCTCTGTCCGCCCCTCGATCATAGATCTTGATGGAGATAGAGAATCAGGGATATCTCCACCGCCCATTTTTCATGAAGGCCCCAGCTAATAAAAGAAACAAAAATAAGTTCAACCACTTTCATCGAGACTACGGGCATGACCCTGAAGAATGTCATCAACTCTCAGATAAAATTGAGGCATTGATCCATTGAGGATACCTTGACAAATACATTCAAGAATGGGTGAACTAGGCCTTGGAGCCATGCTAGAGACCTAAAGATGCTATTGAGCATAACCAGTCCACTGCAGGAGTCATCAATATGATCTCACAAAGCAATGGACCTCAAGGAGCATCCAGGAGTCCTTCTTCCAAGAGATTGTGCATTAAAAATGTTATTTCTTCTTCTATTGATGATGCTAAAGAGATTCAGACCTCCCACAATGATGCTATCATCGTCTCTATGATGATACCAAATTATGATGTAAAAAAAATTCTGGTAGATAATGGAAGCTCAGCAGACGTGTTATTCTATGATGCTCTCTCCAAAATGATTATGTTTGACAATCTAAAATAGGTTAGCTATCCTTTAGTTAGATTTTCTAGCGATTCTATGGCAGTTAAAGGAGAGATAATGTTGCCAGTAATAGCTAGAAAAGAACCATATCAATTGATAGTACAACTCACGTTCCTGGTCATCAAAATCTGATCTCCTTACAATGCCATACTTGATCGACCTAGGCTCAATGCCCTTAAAGCAATAGTCTCAACTTATCACTTGTTAGTCTGATTCCCAATCAGGTTGAGCATCGAAAAAATGCATGGAGACCAAATGATGGCTAGACAATGCTTCCTGATAGCTTCTAAGATGAAGGCACCAATGGAAACCACACCTATCAAAATTTCAAATCAAGGGCCTGAGGTTGAGGTTGAAAAAATTTGAGCTGAATCAGCGGAGCCACTTTTTATTGTACCCCTGGGAGTGGATCCTGAAAAAATAGTCTAAATAGGAGCTCGACTAAATATCGACCTGAAAGAGAAGTTTATTTCTTTTCTTCAGAGAAATGCTAATGTATTCGTATGATCAGCATCAGATATACCTAAAATTTCGGCCGACTTCATTTTGCATAAACTAAATATTGACCCAAAATATAAGCCCATGAAGTAAAAAAAGAGAAGCTTCACTCCAGAAAGGCAAAGAATGATAAATGAGGAAGTCGATAAACTCCTAAAAGTAGGATTCATCAGAAAAGCACAATATCCGAACAAGATAGCTAATGTAGTAATGGTCAAGAAGGCAAACAAAAAATGAAGGATCTGTATTGATTTTACTGACCTTAATAAGGCTTGCCCAAAAGGTAGCTTTCCTCTATTGAAATTTGATCAATTGATTGATGCAACATCAGGACACAAGCTGTTGAGCTTTATGGATGCCTTCTCCGACTATAATCAAATCAGAATAGCCCCTAAAGATGAAGAAAATATGGCATTCATTATCGATAAAGATTTGTATTGCTATAAAATGATGCTTTTTGATTTAAAAAAAATGCAGGTGCCACCTATCAGCGCCCAATAAACAAGGTCTTCAAGCACCAAATTGGTCACAACATGGAGGTTTACATCGATGACTTGCTAGTTAAAAGCATTGAGGCAGACCGACATATACCAATCTAGAGGAAGCTTTCGAAGAACTTCGAAAATACCAAATGAAGCTTAATCCCAATAAGTACACTTTTGGGGTTATGGCCAAAAAATTCCTTGGCTTTCTTGTAACTTAGAGAGGGATAGAAGCCAACCCCGAGAAAATCCAAGCATTACTTAAAATGAAGTCTCCTACCTCCATAAAAGATGCACAATAGCTAACTGGATGAGTGGCATCACTCAACAGGTTCATATCAAGGTCAACTAAAAAATGCCTTTTATTTTTTAAAATCCTGAAGCAGGATAGAAATTTCAAGTGGATGGATGATTGTCAATCCACCTTTGATGAACTCAAGGCATACCTTGGCTCTATTTTCCTGCTATCAAAGCCTGTCGAAGGTAAGAATTTATTCATTTATTTGTCTGTTTCATCTAATGCTGTCAGCTTGATTTTAGTCCGAGATGATGCAGGAACACATAGGTCCATCTATTATACCAACAGATTATTGCAGGATGTAGAAGCTCGATATTCTATAATAGAGAAAATAATTTATTCTTTGATCATGATAGCTAAATGGCTCAGACTATATTGTCAAGCTCATTCTATTATTATCTTGACAAATCAACCATTAAGATCAATCCTCCAATGACCTAACACTTCTTGCTAAATGGCCAAATGGGCCATCGAACTTAATGAATTTGATATCCACTATCGGCCCAGACCATCAATGAAGGCTCAAGTGCTAGCTGATTTTATGGTGGAATGTACAATATCTAAAAAAAGTCCAACCATTGAGATTCAAATGGAAGCTCCTGAACAAACTCATTGGCTCTTGCATGTAGATGGAGCCTCCAATGCCCAAGAAAGTGATGTTGGATTGATATTGGCAGGCCCATAAGGAGCTGTCACCGAACATGCTTTGAGATTTAATTTTAAAACTTTCAATAATGAAGCAGAATATGAAGCCCTCATTGCAGGACTCAGAATGGCCAAAGATCTTAATATTAAGAAACTCAATCTTTAGCGACTCTCAATTAATCGTTGGATAGGTACAAGGTCTCTATGAAGCTAGAGATACTGTCATGTCTCAATATTTATATAATGTAAAGAAATTATTTGAAAACTTTGATGATCTTGAAATCATCCAAATACCGAGATCGAAAAATACCCAAGTAGATGCACTTTTGCACCTAGCGACATCAGAGTTTTATGATCTCAACCAAAAAGTATACATTAAGATCCTTGAAAAATCTAGCACAAAGGTTGAAACAATCACCCAGGTCAGTCATAAACTAAGTTGGATTGATCCTATAATAAATTACTTGAGCAAAAAAATATTGTTTGATGACCCTGCAAATGCAAGAAAAATTAAGAGGCAAGCACCCTGGTATGTCATCCTGGATAAGAAACTCTATAAAAGATCATTCTCTCTCCCATTGCTTCGATGCCTAAGGCCTTCTAAAGCTGACTATATCCTCCGAGAGGTTCATGAAGGAATTTATGGTAACCATCTAGAGAACAGATCTCTAGCATATAAAATCTTCTGACAAGGATATTATTGGCCAACTATATAGAAAGATGTGGCTGATTCGTTAACAAGTGCAACCAATGCCAAAAATATGCCAACATCCAACACCAACCAATTGCTGAACTTATTTCTATCATCACCCCTTGCCCCTTTGCTGTATGGGAGATGGACATCCTAGGGCCATTTTCTATGGCGATCAGCCAAAGAAAATTCCTAGTGGTAGCCATAGATTACTTCACCAAATGGATGGAGGTAGAACCATTGGCACAAATTATCGAAGGAAAGATGCAAGACTTTATCTGAAAGTCAATTATCTGCCATTTTGGCTTACCCTAAGTAATTATCACAGATAATGGAAAGCGATTCGATAATGCAAAGTCTAGGAAGTTCTATTCTGAACTACATATCAACCATCGATTGACCTCAATAGGGCATCCACAATCTAATGGGGAAGCTAAAGTTACAAATTGAATAATTCTCCAAGATCTCAAAATGAGGCTCATTGAAGTAAAAGGTCTATGGGCTGATGAACTATACAGTGTTCATTGGGCTTACAAAATCACTCCTAGACGACCAACTAGAGAAACATCCTTCAAGCTTACATTTGGATCAAAAGCAGTTATACCAGTGGAAATTGGCCTTCTGATGCCAAGGATAGAGAACTTTCATGAAGAAAGTAACTTAGATCGATTGAAAATCAACCTCAATTTATTAGAAGAAACTCAAAAAAGAGCTCAAATTCGAACGACAACCTACCAACAAAAGGTAGCTAGATATTACAGTGCCTAGGTCAAGCTGAAAGTCTTTCGAACTGGAGATTTAGTGCTCCATCAAGTGGAAGTCTCAAAGTCCCTAGAATAAGAAAAGCTTGCCCCAAGATGGGAAGGATCATAGCGGGTTGCTGAGGTAATTTAGCTAGAAGCCTACGGGATTGAACCTGGATGGTTCAAGCATTCCCAAAACTTGGAATGCCAAAAATCTCAGAATGTACTATCAATAAATTTTAAATGAAAGGCTTTGAAAATTTTTTCCCATTGAAGACTTCTCCAAAATTTTGAAATTCCTCCGATCACCTTGGTCAAAGATTGATCTTCAGATCGGTAGAGCCCCAATGGGCACAGGAGATAAGATCTCCACTATTCTAAAAGTCCGATCTCTGGATTGGCAGAGCTCCGATGGGCTAGGAGATAAGATCTCCACCATTCTAAAAGATCGATCTTGGAATCCGTAGAGCTCCGATGGGCACAGAAGATAAGATTCCCACTATTCTAAAAGTTCGATCTCCAAATCGATCGAGCCCCGATGGGCATAGGAGATAAGATCTCCACCATTCAAAAAGTTCGATCTCCGAGTCGACAGAGCTCCGATAGGTATAGAAGATAAAATCTTCACTATTCTAAAAGTTTGATCTTCGAAACGGCAGAGCTCCGATGGGCATAGAAGATGAGATCTCCACCACTCTAAAATACCAATCTCTAGATCAATGTTATTATAGATTTCGATTGAATACCAATCTCTAGATCGATATTATTATGGATTTTGATCAAATACCAATCTTTGGATCGATATTATTATGGATTTCGATCAAATATTGATCTCCAAATTGATGTTATTATGGATTTTGATCAAATACCATTCTTCGAATCGATGTTATTATGGATTTTGATCAAATACCGATCTTCAAATCGATGTTATTATGGATTTCAATTAAATATTGATCTCTAGATCAATGTTATTATGCATTTTGATTAAATATCAATCTTTGGATTGATGTTATTATGGATTTTGATTAAATACCAATCTTTGGATCGATGTTATTATGCATTTTGATTAAATATCAATCTCCAGATCCATGTTATCATGGATTCTTATATTCTTATTGATTATTGATCTCCAGATCAAAGTTACCTTAGACTCCTATCAATTACCAACCTCCAGGTTGATGTCATTATAGATTGAGACTATTTAACGATGATCTCTAGATCAAGGCTATTCTTAATATCTAAGACAACCTACATCAGGATTCTACTAAGGTATAGTTGTTTTCCTATCACTTAGAAAATTTTTTTAAATGAAATGAATGAATGCAGTGTAGAAGGCTATTCCAGGTCAGATAAATCCGACATTATACATAGATGCAATGATTTAAAGAAGAAAGTTTCATTTCATCTAGAAAAAGTCATTACAAAAGCCCGAATCGAGCTGATACAAGAAAATAAATGAAAAAAAAAAGAAGAAAAATACAAAGTTAGGCATTTGCATGAGGAGCTTTAGCCAAAGCAATGTCTGCTGCATTATCTTCCAAGGTGATAACTATTAGGATTAGTGGTGCTTCCAAGCCTTGGAAGGCCACTGGAGGAGTCAGGGTGTTGGCTCTGAGAGACTAGGATAGGTACGATCCTAGGACAAGGATCGGTTTGCTTTCAGAATGGAGGTTTAGTTCTCTACGATCATGAGGCCCTGGTTTGTGGATCTAATAGGGGCTACTCAGAGTTTGGACCAGGTTTGGATCTATGGGATTGAGTGCATGATCAGATCGTGGGTGTACATGGGTTTGGGTGAGTGCATTCAGATAGGATTAGCTCAAAAAGTTTTTTACGGGTTAGGATTTCGGTCCATGTATAGGAATATATATACATGTATATTGTAAACCCTAGAAGAAGAAGAGAAGAGAAGAAATCAAATAGATCACGATTTTCTCCCACATCTCTCCCTCTCTCTGGTTTCTTCACACACCAAGGAGCCCTAGGGGGCGCGCCTCCAAGCTTGGAGGAAGGTGGCATGCCCCACTCTTCTTTTAGCCTCAATAACGTCAAGCAATCCTACACATCAATTGGTATCAGAGCCATCTTGATAAGGAGGCATGAAGATCAAGATCCACTATAGGGATGGGATTTAGATTTCACAGAAGAACACAAAAAAAAAGTTGTTTGGAGGCCGGTAGGGCCCCACCTTTCTTCTTCCCAGATCCGATGACGGTCGATGATTGACCATCGATCCTGGGCTTAGCGGCCATGAACCGATGCATGGAGGCAGTTTTCGACGACCAGGTGGCTGAGCATGGCATGTAGAGGTGTATCCCGTAGGTGGTCACATGTGGCGCTCGTGGGCAGAATGCACGAGATCCGAAAGCAAGCAACTGCAGGAGATCCAGAGAGAGGGTGGCATGGTCGTCTTCTTCTCTAGGAGGGAGTAACATCACAGGTGGTAGCATTGACTCCGGTGGTGGCTATTTTTTGGGTTGGCTAGAATGAAGAGGAAGGAGCTATAGTGGTGATCCGACGATGGCGGCGCTCGGATCCGACAGTCGTGCAAATAGGAGATGGTCGGTGGTGTTCCATGATGGCGATCAGGTTGGTTTATTCTATTTTTTTGGATGGAAGGAGAAGGAGCCGAAGGAAGAAAAGCCTGGAAGGTTCTAGGAGAGAGAGAGAGAGAGAAAAAAAAGAAAAAAAGATGAAGGTGATCTGGATGGAGTTTTTTATTTTTTATTTTCTCTCTATTTCATCGTTGTTCTTCTGAATGCAGCTTCGCATGGTATTAAAAATAAAAATATGTGAAGGCTGGGATGCTATTGATTTTGTTTGGCATGTCAGAGGAGAGGTTCCTTAAGACTCGAGGTCGAGGTGGAGCTGAAGAAGCAACTATTCAGTCTGATAAAAGGCTGTGAAAAATAGTTGGGGTGTGTTTAGCGGTGCGATCGATTGGAGCCTTGAGAATAATGGAGATGGATGATCCATAGAGGTCCAGTAGATTAGAACTGAATGACTGTAGAGCAGCGTAGAAACCAGGTAGGGAGTGCTGGAGTGCTGTAGTAGCGCTACCCAAGAAGTATAGGGGTTGAGAGAGGCTTGGCGATGCAATAGCTGAGGAGGGTATCTAAGTAGAGAGTGCTAAGGGCTTCTCAAGAAGATCGGGAAAAGGTCTTAGGAAGAGCCAGGAGGTCTCAGAAAGCACCAGGAGGTCTCAGATAGTCGGAAGTATCCTGAATCAAATTTTTTCTGCAGGAGCACCAGGGATAGTCCTGGTTCAGTGAAGGATAGTTTGTGTGTAGCAAGAGAGGATCCAAATACCTATTAGAAGATGGTGTTGAGATGAGGCAGGGAGCATTGGAGTGCTACAGTAGTATTTTCCTGGAGGCATGGGGTTGAGAGAGGCTCGGTGGTGCAAGAGCCGAGGGAGGTATCTCAATAGAGAGTTTCAAGAGGCATCTCAGGAAGATCAAGAGTAGGTCTTAGGGAGAGCTAGGGAGTTTTAGGAGCCTCGAAATGAGATAGATGGGTCTGAGCCTAGAATATGGTTTGAGTTGTAGTTCCTCCAGGTGCAACTAAAGCGATGGTTGGTGTAAGGGTAAACGAGGAGAAGTGCTATGGTAGATTTTTTTATGATTCAATCACTAGATTTAGAGGAGTTGGATGAGCTCCTGTATGTTTTGGAGGTGTCATAGATAGCGAAGATATTCGAGATGGCTTCGGTAGGGTCCGTGGAGTGTAGAGGGTCCGAAGGAGCAGAGATGGTGTATGAGATGCAGCGATAGGCCCAACAGTCCAGTATTGGATAGTTGACCTCGGGTGACTCAGTGATAGAGTCAGGCTCTTCTGTGGCATCAGATGAACTTCAGATCAGGTGGAGCTCTGAAGTGGTGGCTTCACAAGTAGAGAGAAAATTTAGCATGAGTTCAAAGTGGAGGGATGTAGGAGAATCGATACCTAGCACCAGCATCGGTGATGCATAGGTTCAGATAGAGTGGTATGTGCAGGTTGACGGACATAGTTTTGAGGAGATCATGTCAGATAGTACAGTATGTGCTGGTGCAGAAATGCTGTAGGTTCTTCAAAAAAGTTTAGAAAAGATGATGTAGCTGCTAAGCAAAAGGGATCCTGCAATCTAAGATGGTACTGACTTCAACTGTGGAGGCGATCATCCCAAAGGTCTCCAAGAATGCACAGCAACTGAAGAGGATTGGCAAAGGCAATAGAGTTTGCACAGTGGCTGTCTAGGTGCACTACAGAGCACAAGTCGATGTTGCAGTCACAGGGTTAGAGCAGGAGGACATCAGTTCGAGGCCAAGGAGTGTGGTGGAGCACAAGTCTCAGGAGCTGTGGAGCATAGGTCAGTGTTGCAGCTTGGGAGGCGAGGTGGCTTTGATGGAAAGGTGTCAGCTTTAGATGTAATAAGATGGTGCAGATGGTTCACGCAGGATTTGCCAAGAGGCACCAAGATGGAGATTATTAGGATTAGTGGTGCTCCCAAGTCTTGGGAGGCCACTGGAGGAGTCAGAATGTTGGCTACGAGAGACTAGGATTGGTGTAGTGCTAGGGCTAGGACCAATTTGGTTCTAGGGTGGAGGTTCAGTCCTCCATGATCATGATGCCTTGGTTTGTGGATCTCATGGAGGCTACTCAAAGTTTGGACTAGGTCTGGATCCATGGGATTGATCAGACCATGGGTGTACATGGATTTGGATAAGTGCATTCGGATAGGATTAGCCTAGGGAGTTTTCTATGGGTTATAGTTTTGGTCCATGTACAAGTATATATATACATGCATATCGTAAACCCTAGAAGAAGAAGAGAAGAGAGAAATCAAATAGATCATCATTTTCTCCCACATCTCTCCCTCGCTTTGGTTTCTTCACATGCCAAGATGCCCTAGGGGGTGCGCCTCCAAGCTTGGAGGAAGGAGGCACGCCCACTCTTCTTTCAACCTCAACAACGTCAAGCAATCCTACACGTCAATAACTTTGGTAAGCACTGGGTTAGGACCCGGAACTTCAGTCAGAGCAGATGTAGGGGCCTTGATGGGATCTAAAGACTCCACCTTTGGCTTAATCAGTATAGCAGCTACCTTCGGGGTAGGTTGAGGCACTTCTGTAGCAGAACCCACCTTTGGTGTCGGCTGGGGCTCCACTCTTGCAGCCAAGACGAGAGCGACCTCTTATGTGATGCTGCTCAGATCCAGATTGGGAAAGAGTTTTTCAAACAGCTCCTTGCAGCTATTGAAGCCACTCTCAAAGACCTCTCTCGAAGCCTCCATCACCTCCTCAGCAAACTCCTTGGAGGTCTTGAACTCCTCCACCGCTTGATCGACTGCCAACTTCTAGTGGTCCAAGTTCCTCTGGTACATCAACACACTACAAGAAAAATAGGTTTTTATATCAAAAAAATTAATACGAAATGTCATAATATTGTTACAAAAAGAATTTATAACAAAAATTTAGTTATTGCAATTTTGTTGTAAAAAGCTCAGTTGCGAAAGGTATTTGCAATAAATTTTGAAATTATTGCAAAACCTCAACATTTTTGCAACAAAGAAAATTTTTATAATAAGATAAAAATTGTTGCAAATGCAACCCAACAAAATTCAAATATCATGATCTTTTTAATTTTTTGCAATAATTTTTTCATAATTTGCAATAATTTTTTTAGTTAGTAAGCTTTTGCAACAATATTTTGTGATGCTAAATATCATATTTTAATTATATTATTTTAAAATTTTAAATTTAAATGCATCATTTACAACAAAATTGATATAATTTGCAATAATATTTTTGTTAATAATTTTTTGCAATAATGTTTTATGATGCTTAACATAATATTTAAGTTATAATATTTTAGAATTAAAATTTAAAAATAAAATTTACAACAAAGAAAATTAATGCAAATTAAGAGTATGCATATATACACACACATACAAACTTGTAGACATAATGAGTAAAATACATTCTTTAATAAATATTTTGTATTTACATATATTTCTATTAGCAAGAATCTAAAATAAGTACAGAGCTCAGTGCTCATGCTTTTCTTTACAAACAAAGCCAAAATATTTCTGTTCTAATGACTAATTATAAAATAAGATAACTTTCAACAAAAACTATATCCTCTTTCACCAATAGTTCTGGTAATCATTTGTCCAAACTTATACACAAAGAGAACAAAAGAAGAAAAGTAAAATATAACAAACCCAACATTTCCATAAGATCTAACAAAAAAACTAAGTCAACCCAACATACATAACATCTCAGTTTTCTTTACAAAATAACTAAAAAAGAACAAGTGATAGATTGGAAGACAAACTTCCAGCAAAAAACTATGTCATCCTCAAGCATTAGATCATTGCTATTCATTTGCCCTATTCTGCAAATTCAAAAAAAAGTTGTTAAAATATATATAATATACAAATTTAAGATTCAAGGTATAGTAAAATCTTAGCTTTTAATTTTCTAACTTTTTTAAAAAGTGCAAAAGTCCTTTACAAATTTATTAGATCAAAGTCAAGCTACAAAAAAATAAATATATTAAAAAAAATTCAAAACTATGTATAATTAGAATAAAGGCTACAAATCTAAGTATAATAAGAATGAAGGTGAAATCATGAATGGCAAAAATCATGTTAACCTACATTTATAGCTTGGCTGTTTGAGATTTTAGTTAAGTAGACTTGCAGCATAGCTTTCATGTCAGCTTGGAACTTAGCTTGCATCTCTACTCTTTGAGCCTCCATATCTGCTCTCATACGTCTCATCTCTTCTTCTTATTGAATACGTTGCTCTTCAAGTCACCCTTTTAGCTCCTTAACTTCCTTGGCTACTTCATTGCATTGCTGATTAGCTTGTTCTAATTAAGCTTGTAACCTTATTTTATGTTTGGCAGGTTTGGAACCATAATTTTAGCAATGTTTTTCACCAACCACTTGCTCAAAGGCTTCATCAGCAGTCAAGTTCAAAGGATTTTCTTCATTCAACAAATTTAACACATCTTCCTACATTTGGCATATAAATATATATAATAATCAGTTTGTTTAGATTGACTATCATATGCAGTTCCTATAGTATATAAGAAATCAAATATTTAATTGCAAGGATTGTAATTCAAATTTTTATAATTATTGTTAAATATAAATTACTTACATCAACTTTCATTGCTTTATCATTGACCTAATCTCCATTACTCTTCATATGAGTAATCTTCCACATTTGATGCATACTGGGCATTTCTCCAGTGATGGGATTCCTCTACATAAGAAACTTCATTATTATTTAAATAATCATATAAATAATATATCATAATATAACATAAAATAAATAATCTTATGTTGTCATTCCTAACATTCTTAAAACTTTTGCAGTCAGTAATATGAGGAACACGTTGCTTCTCTCTAATTGCTGTGTTTCTTAAACTAGCTGCCTATATAAGATATCAAAAAAAAAATTAGATTCAGCTAATAAAAAGATTTTTACTATTTTCTTAAGCATATACAACTTGTAGAAAAACAAATCTGAAACTCAGGTGTCTTGAAGTAATTCACAAGATGCTACCAATTAGTAGGAGAGATAATTTTTGGTGGGTTTTGCAAATGCTCCTCATCAGTCTTATAACATTTGTAGTGATTATATAAGCATGAGTGATAAACATGATAGCTATTATTGGCTATTGATTTGATAACATCCCATATAAGATCAGTTTTAGGTATGTCAAATTTATCCTAAAAAAAATCACATGATAGATAATGATTTTCAATATGAAATTTTTATAAATTTACAGACTTCATTCATAATTCTATAAAATAAAAAGGAGTCTTTAATAGAAAAACTTTTACCATTGTGAGCTCACATATCTTGTCTTTAATTCCAACATCCATATCCTTTCATTTTTTTGCTTCAAAATTAGTATTCAATCTGGTGATTACCCCTATTTTAGAGGCAAATATTTTGGCATTGACACCGATAGTTGCTAACTCAGACAAAGAAATTGATACTGGCAATTTTTCTCTCTCATTTTATTTTATTGCCTTAGCTGTAGCAATACCTCGAGATGGGCCTTTTGTATTTTTATTAGTGCCTGTAGTAGAAGAAAAGAAAAATTAACTAGTCATCTATATATTGTTTAGTTACTCCATATATGTCTAAATGCTACAAAACCAAACTTATAATTAATAGTCAACAAAGAAAGGTATCTCTTTGTCATCCCAAGCTAAAGTTTTATCAAAGTGCTTTAGGCTCTTTCCTTTAAAGCATGAACTCCACAATTCAAACATTTCTAATAAATATTTTATGCTATTTATTTACCAGATGGTGCCACTTGTGCATTTGATGCAGTTGCTTCTACTTAGTCATTTGAAGTAGATGTTGCTTCCTTTAAACCATCATGATTTTGAATATTTGTAACTAAAAAAATTACTGTAACAAGTTAAAATATATTTAATACTAATATTAAACTTGAGATGAAATTGACACTTAAGATGAAAAAGGTAATAAACATATAAATTTAGAAACTCTATACCTTCTTTCAAATTTGACAAAATATAAGGACAAGATCTTGCCTTCTCATCATTTTTCATATAAATATGGATATCTCTTATGCCTTAAAACTCATGTAGCATTTCCATTGTAAAGTTATCATCACTCAATATCTTTTGATTTCCATAGTAATGTTTAAAACCAATAGAATAAATATCGCAAAACTTCTTACATACAGCCAAAATATCAAGATAGATAGAATCATTACCAAAATTAGGTTCTTGACACACTTGTTTCACCATAGTGGACAAAAAGAATATGGGAATTGTCACCTATATATAAAAAATAACTCATAATAAGTATCATGTATAAAAATAAATTACTTGATATATATGTATATATCAGTGAATTATGCATACTTATCATATTAGTCACATATAAAGGAGCCCTAAGCTCCATTGATGCTCAAGTTAATATCGATCCATGATCACGAGCCCTACTTAGTGCACCGGATACTATGAACTTGCTAGACTTAGCCTTTGAATTATGGCCTTTTGGCAATATATCAAAACCTAAAAAGTAGTAAAATATTATTTAAGCTGACTAAAAGATAAATTGTGTCTCAAAATATACAAGTTATAAGCAATCACCAATATACAACTTATAGATTATGGCATCTCAAAATATATACCAAACTACAAGAAAGAGAAAAAAATACACTAATATGGTTATTTGGGGAAAAGAGTTTGCAATTAACTTATTTTAGTTGAAATAGTATATTGCTTTAATCTAAGAAGTCAAATGATTGGCTCAAAAAAGAAAAGTAGAAGTTTGATCCTGCAAAATAAGAACTCCAAATAGTTAGATCCAGTTCAATGCAAATAACTCAAAGAGAAATACAAGAAAAATTAGATCATTCAAATGATGAACAAAATTGGTATTAATTACCTTAGCTTTCCTGAAGTAGACATTAGTCTGGTAGAGTGAAGCACAGAGGATCTTTACCTAGACCTCCATGACTGCTATTAAACAGTTCAAGTTCTAAAGTGCTATTAAATGTCACAAATAATCAGCACCATCAATTAATTCCATAAAACCACCACTGTCACTTGAAGAATCAATATCGTAGTTAGTTTCTTCCTCATCTTCATCATCACTATTTACAGTAATAATAGTGACACTAGGCGCATCAACACTTACTCCCTTAATATCATCTCTATGTAAAACAAGATCATCATCAATAAAGAAGCAATCATGTGAAAAATTGCCCACACATCCTAATTCATTTTGCTAATATACTTCACCCAAATCTATAGAATCTTCTAGTTCCTCAACTTCATAAATTTTTGATATATCATAAATATTTTGAGGTTGCACCTTCACTACTGTTTGTCAATTAGAATTATTAACATCTTTGACATAATATACTTGCTTTGTTTGACTTGCTAAAACAAAGGATTCATCTGCGTATTGAATTCTCATAATATCCAAAGTAATAAACCCATGCTTGTCTTTCTTATATCCCCTTGTTTGATGTCTACCTTATGGTGGAACCTCATACCAATCACATTTAAAAAGAACGACTCTATTCTTACCCATGTAATCTAATTCGATGATTTCAACTATTTCACCATAGTAATCCACATTCCCTGTGTGCTTATCACCTTTCACAATTACTCTACTATTTTGTGTTTTTAAATAAGCTTCATGAGTTTGAGTATGGAACCTGAACCTATTAGTGATGTGACCTTTATAGTAGATTGCACGAAGATCAGGACCTTTAGCCAATGATAGTAGTTGCTTATTCACATGATTATCTCCTTCTATGTACAACTATGTAACCTATAAATACACATAAACAAAGAATTTAAAAAATCTATGGGTACATGTATAGAATATATAGCAATGAAGTGATAAAATTATCTAATATTTATACTCTCAATTTTAATTGAATAGAGACTTACTCAATTTTCAAACCATTTTATAAATTGCTCCTTATGTCTTCTTTCCATATTATAAGAACTTTCTCTTGAGAGCTCTTCAAAGTGTTCTTTAACCCATGCATTGACCTCTTCATAATTCTTTAGTACATAAAAATGAGCTTGCTTATGCTCCTCGAAGTCAAGCAACTTATAGTCTCCTGCTAATATAAATCTGCCACCCACTTTAAAAATAGACAGCCGCTTATAAGTTTTCCTTTCAACTCCATCAAAATTTCTTTCTCTTGATAATATATCAAAATCATTCAAATATCTTGAGCAGAGATGCATACTTTCTTTTGACAAGTAGGCTTCAGCAATTGAACCTTCTGGATATACTTTATTTCCACATAACGTTTCAACTCCCATAACTCTCTACAAAGATATTACCATGGAAATTATATATCTAGATTTAAAATAAATAAAGAAATATAGTGCCAATGATATTGAAAGAGAAGAAAAGAAATTCTTCTTTGTATATTCAAAACTAACCTTTCAACTAAATACATCCGGCGAAATTGGCATGGTCCAGCTTGTTTAGCTTCAATCGTCAAATGAACAGTCAAGTGCACCATAATATCACAAATAAAGATGAAAAAATCATTTCTAACTTGCATAGTATTACAACAATTTAAGCTTCAAGATTCTCCAAAACATTAATCTTTAAAGTCTTAGAACAAAGTTGCCCAAAAAAAAGGCTCAGATCAATAAGTGCATCACAAACTTCTTGAGAAAGGAGGGCTCGAATCCAAAGTGGCAGCAAGCATTCCAGTAGAACATGACAATCATGATTTTTTAGTCCATATACCTTGCCTTCTTTAACTTGAACACATCGAGCAATATTAGATACATAAGAATCTAGCATCTTCACATCCTTCAAAAATCGATAAAAACTTCTCCTTTTATTTAGTGACATAGTATATTTTGCAGCAAGCAGTTCAAACTTGTCCTTTGTTATTTTACGTGGATGCTTTCCCTTTTTGATACCCATCTCTTTAAGATCAAGATGAGCATTCAAGCTATCTTTATTTTTTCCATCAAGACTTACTATTGTACCCAAAATACTATCACACACATTTTCTTCCACATACATCACTCCCAAATTATGTCGCAGTAATAACATTTTCCAATAAAAAAGCTCAAAAAAATACTCATCTTTTTTCAGTTATCTTCATCTCTCTTTCTCTTTATTGGAGTGAGCTTTCCAAATATGACTTGTTCAAAAGTTTGATATTGTTCCAATACATCATATCCAGAGAGGGATTTAGGTGCATTTTGAGTCTCCTTATGGTTATCAAAAAGACTTTTGTTTTTTCTCCAAGCATGATCTTGAGGTAGAAAGCGACGATGACCCATGTTACAATATTTATGGCCATACTTAAATCTCTTTGAAATTATTTCCTTATTACAACAAGGGCATGCTAACTCTCCTTTGGTGCTCCAACCAAACAACATAGCATAAGCAGGAAAATCGTTTATAGTCCATAAAATAGCAGCTCGAAGATAAAAATTTTGCTTGTTATGAGAATCAAAAGTTTCAAATCCAACTTTCCATAATAATTTCAACTCATCAATCAAGGGCTTCAAGTATACATCAATATTGTTTCCTGGTGACTTAGGTCCAGGAATAATCAATGATAATATCCAATAATGACTCTTTAAACACAGCCACGATGGTAAGTTATAAGGAATAAGTAAAACTAGCCATGTGCTATGTGAGATGCTCATGGTTCCAAAAGGATTGAAACCATCACTTGCAAGTCCATGTCTAACATTTCTAGGGTCTTGGGAAAATGATTGATGTTGTTGATCAAATGATTTCCATGCCATGAAATCAGCTGGATGCCTTAAAATGCCATCATCAATCTTCTTCTTTTTATGCCATCTTATATCAATTGCTATTTGTTTAGACATAAACAGATGCTAAAGCCTTGATTTTAATGAAAATAATGCAAAGTCTTTGCGGAAACATTGTTCCTCTTTTTAGAATATAAGAGACTAGGTCCATCACTGCCACAATCTTGATTTTTATCCATCTTGACTCTTTACATTTTGGATACTCATTCAAATTTGCATATTCATTGTAAAAAAGGACAATCATTTCTACAAGCATCTATCTTCTTATAATCCAACCCTAAATCCTGAATTATCTTTTGGACATCATAAAATGATGCAGGACATATATTTTCTGGTGGTAACATACTTTTCAGTAAACTTAGTAAAGCATCTAAAGATCTGTTGCTCCATCCATATTGGCATTTCATTTGAAAGAAATTTACTGTGAATGTCAACTTAGAGAATCCTTGATAATTTGGGTACAATTTTTGCTCTGCATCTTTTAATAACCGATAGAATTTTTGAGCTTCTTCATTGGGCTCTTGAGGTTCTTGACTACCTAAATTTTTGGACACACCTTCAATATTTTCTCCAAGATTCTCATCTCTAAACATATCATATAACATTTCAAAAGTGGCAGCATCATTGCCTCCATTAAAATTAGCATTATCATCTAATTCAAGCTCATCAAGGAAAGCAACATGTAATCTTTGTCCATGATACGTCCATCTTTTGTAGGTCCTTTTCATTCCCATAAATATAAATCCATCTTAACTTCACTTTTAATTTTGTAGTAGCCATTATTGCACTTAGCACAAGGACAACGTATTATATCCACTACCCTAAGACGAGAAAATGCAATATCTAGAAATGCATCCAAATTCTTTTCATATTCAAGTGTACGCTTATCATGTTCAATCCAGCTCTTATCATACTCAACTGCCAAATTTTTTATTAGCTTATTTTTTTTTTGCAAAATTGAACAACTTTAACACACTTGCAACATATATTGTCAATAAATTTTTTAATAGCATTTATGATAATTAAGATATACTCAAATTCAACTTTGAAGAAAAAGAACAAGTCCAAAGTAGCACCACAAACTAATTCAAATTTAGAAGAGAAGAACAATACGAAAGCAACAATGCAAACAAATTCAAGCTTGTAATAAATAACAAGACCAAGGTTGCAAGATAAACATCTATAGAACCTAATCAAGCACTTAAAAGAAGCAAGTAAATATTAACTAATGTTCACAAAGAGTAAAATGCTAACTACTTAGGATTACTGAAAGTAATCAATTATATGATGTTATATAATTATATACACTAAACAAAATTTATAATTCATCAAATGCCTCATTTGTCATTATTTCAATAATAAAATTACAACTTAAAGAAAAAGAAAAATGAATAAAGATAAAATATAAGCATGAATGAAAAATATTCATATTGTTATTTCTTATATGAACAAACTACAAAAACCATAGACCATATTTTAAAGATGGTTATCTGATGCAAAATGAACAAAAAATTAACAACAAGTTCTTCTTCCAATCACAAAAACCTCATTTTTCTTTTTCCAAGTCTAGATGGGTCAAGTCATTTTGGGTTACATGAAAGAGCCTCTAAAAAATAAAGCAAATAGATTATCTAACTATTTATGACTGGATTAACTATTTTGCATAACCAAATCTATTTAGCTCAGATCTATGGATATATGCATATAGGTCATAGACATGCTCGTGCTAAGCCTCTAACACTATAGAGTATTAGAATGCTCATAGTTAATAATCAAAAAATAAAATAATTTAAATATTTAGATGACTAAAATATAAGAGATTTAGCATTTTATATTATATTATATTATAATATATAATACTATGAAATATTTCTTATTATTATTTTATCATATTAAAAGTATATTTTCAATTTAGTTATCAAACACATGCTAAAATTGTATAGAACATTAAAAATATAATTATTAAATATCAAATACTTTTTTTAAAAAAAACTCAACTTGCAAAGGCTCTACAACCAACAATAATCTCAAACAATTCCTAATAATCCAACCACTGCCAACTAATTAACTTCCATAAAAAATATATACTAATAATATATAACAATATTAATCATTTCTCTTCTATGCATCACTTATCCAAGAAGATGATTTTTTTTATACTAATAATAATATATACTAATAATATATTTTATAAAAATTATATACTAATTAACTTTCATAAATAATATTTACTAATAAAAAAACTCAACCTCCATTACCGATCGGGGTTTTTTTTGTTTAGGCTCTGCTCACCTGATAGAGAGGCGAGCTCGACGGCGTAGGTGACTGGCGACGAGGGGGAACAAAGGTGAGGGCGAACGGCGGCACCGACGAGGGGCAGTGGCCCACAAGATCTTAGGGAAAAAGAAGGGGCAGCGAGGGGGAGGAAACAGCGATGGTGGCAATGGGGAGCGGCCCATAAGATGTCGGGCGAACGGTGGTGGTGGTGAGTGTGACCAGCGGTGGCAGCGAGGGGGAGCAGCCCACGAGATCTAGGGTGAACGACGGTGATGGTGGTGTGGAGGAGTGAAGGCGAGGGCAAACGGCGGTGGCAATGAGGAAGAGCGGCCCATGAGTTGTTGGGCAAATGGTGGTGGCAGTGAGGGTGACCGATGGTGGTGGTGAAAGGGAGCAGCTCGCAAGATCTTAGGCGAACGGCGGCGGCGAGGGCGAATGGCATTAGCGGGGAGGGGGATTGGCTCGTGAGATCGAGAATTTTCTCCTAATCTCATCGAAGGTGGTGGCAAGAGGGAGCGGCGAGGTGGTGGCAAGAGGGAGTGGTGAGTGTTTTTCTCCTAATCTTATCGGAGGGGGAGCGTGAGATCGAGATTTGAGAGTTTGGGAAGGAATGAGAGGAAGAGAGAGTCGGAAAGGCTTAGGATGCGAGAAGCAAATATTAGCCTGTGCCTAAGCTGGATTAGTTATTTTTAATAATAAATTTAAATATAATAATTTTTTTATGTATTTGCATCAAATTTAAATTTTGTTGCAAAAAAATATAATTTTGCAACAAAAAAAAATTATTACAAAAAATTTAACATTTTGCAACAACAATAACTAATTGTTACAAATAATATATTTCTTTATAGGTTTTGCAACAATTTTTTTTTTGTTACAAGAAAATATAGAATTTGTAACAAGAATAAATTTTGTTGCAAATTATTGTTGCAAATATCTCTTTTCTTGTAGTGACAATGCCTTGTCCTGGACAGTTAGTGTCTCCTCTTGCTGCTTTATTTTGGCCTCCAAGTTTGGTATCTTGGAGATCTCCTACTGGAGGTCCAGCAGTTTTTTCTCATCATCATTGGCCCTCCTCTAGAAGTCTAGTAGGACCTTATTCTTCTTGGAGATTATTTGCAGCTTCTCCTGTAGCTGCTTTCTTAGTCCCTTCGAGATCTTTTCTTCTTTGGTGACCTTCTCCTCAGCCGCCTTTTGATAGTCCTTCATGGATTGCAAGGATGCCTCCATCTCCTTCTTGTTTTCTACAAGCCAGCCAATATGCTCGGCATACAAGTAGAAAAAAGAGGCAGACTGAAAGAAAAAAGAAAAACAAATGATTAGCTTGGTAAAAAATTGACTTCAACTAATGAGATCTGCAAAACACCAACATCAATAAAAAAAAATAGAGAGAAAGAGAAAAAGGAAAAGAAGAAGTGAAAAAGCCAAAAAGCCAAGAGATAGTTGAACCCTTGGTTCAATAGATCATCCGGCCCCATGTCCTTTCTTTGGGTACGTAGGTCACCCTGCAACATCACGGCATAGAGAAGATCCTTGCCGAGTGATGGATTGTCCTACATGGAGGCCTGAGAGAGGTCAATTCGAGCGATAGAACTCGATGGCGGATCGACCAAAGGAACTTCCGACCCTCCGGAGAGCCTAGGCTGGTGCACCAAAGCCGTTGTTGATGCAGTCGGTGGACTAGGCTTCGATGGTGCGGTGGTGGAACTCGACCTTTGGCTGCTGGTCAGCTCTTTCTGAGGTGGACAACCCACCCCGATAGACTACCGATGTCCTGTGGACATCAGGGAGGTGGCTGGTGATGGAACAGCGTTGATAGGCATCGGGTTGATAACTAACACCCCCATAGTGGAAGGAGGCGCAGATCAGGGAGGATCGAAGGAGGGGGCCACAACTTCTTTTCTCTTCCTCCTCATGGCTGGGGGGGGATTCAGAGGAATCAGACTTCCTCTTTCTCTGGTCAACCAACCTCCTGGGATCGAACCTCATGAGTGCTATAGCAGATGACAGGAAACATGGTCAGATAAAAATTGAGCTTAGAAAAAATTAAAGAAAAATGATAGACTCATCCTGGAAGGAGACAAGACTAATGTCGAAGTCGAATAGGGATTGATCCATCATTAGTTGACTGAGCTTGGGCACCTTCATACCCAGTAGCTCTTCGAAGGCCTTCCTATCCTCAGATAAAATAGATTTGTTGGAGTTTCAGTTAAGCCGAGGTTTACCCCAGCTAGAACTGAATCCCCAGGGAGTATTAGAAGAAACAAATTTTCTAATCGTGAATTGAAGAAGGAAGGGTAGGGCTAAATTTACAATTAGGCTGGGGTGAAAAGTACCACCAACCTTTCTCAGTCAGATGTTTCTTCAAAACAAAAAGAGCCCTAAATAAAGAGGTCCTAAGATTGATGGCGGCAAAACTACAACAGATAATGAAAACCAAAATGATCCTAATAGCATTGGGGGTGACCTGAGCTAGCTGCAGGCCATAATAATCTAGTATGTTACAAACAAAGGGATGCAAGAAAAAACGTAACCCAGATCGGAGCGACTCATCATAAAAGGCCACACAACTTTCAAGAGGCTGTGTAACCTAATCACTCAGGCTGGGAGCTATGAGTTGGAAGTTCTTAAGGATGAAATATTTTTTTTTGAGTCTATCCAGATTGGCATCGATCGGGATAGAAGGCTCAGTGTTGGGACCAAAGTAATCTAGAAATTTCCTCATCGGAGATTCTGAACTACTGTCATCAGAAACACTGGCCTCAGTGGCACCCTGAGATGGATTACCCACCTCGATGGCAAGCAGGGGTTGGGTGCACCAGATCTCATGGTCACCCAGGATTGGCTCCCCCCTTATACTACCGCCACTAGGAGAAGTGCTCTCCTTAGATGACATTGAAGAAGAAAGAAATAGAAAAGACAAAGGAAAGGTAGAGAAAGAAGAAGAAGACTAAAGAAAGGGGAAGAGAATTCTAAAGGAAGGAAGTCCTAGAAAAAGGAAGCTCTAAGCCCTAAAAGGAAAAAGAGATCCTACCAAAAGGAGAAAGGAGCCTTCTCTAACACTCTAGTTAGCCCTCTCTAAGCTCCAGTGACCACCGGAACCACCCTCTTCTCCAACTAACTGGACACTTGGAAGCTTCTTTTGCAGTAAAGCTCTCACTCCAAGTAAAAGGCAATAAAAGAAAAAGATGAACGGACAAATGCCCTATATATAGGGGGAAGTAATGGTAAAGATTGAACTGCTTGCCGTTGGATTTAAAGCACCTATCGGTCATCTAAAGAAGCCATAGAAAAACTATTTTGATCCACCGGCCTAGATCGAGCCATGTAGACCTATTCTGCATGGCGGTTCGACCGGCCCATGGATGGGTGCCACATGCCTCACGTCGCCTGGGTAACAGTGGCACAGCCAATGATGGCCTCACTCTCTCCCATGCTTTCTTAAATACCAAGGTATGGTGATTTCGGCAAACGAGATGGCCTATCTTTTTGAATCATTTAAAAATCAAATTTGGTAATTACACAGCACGATCCTTGGCGCAGTGAATGATCTTTGAAATGACTTTCCACACTTGTCACTAAGAGAGTTCAGCTCCAAGTCCAAAAAGTGGAGGACAACTATTGGTACGAACAACCCTCATCAGACTTGTGGTACCATTAGAAGGACCACCATCCCAAATAATGTAGAAACGATAATTTTCGATTTTAGGTCGATAAAATACCGACCTGAAACTCTAGCTATATCTTAGCAGTGATAAGAATTGGCTAAGTAATCGAGACTAGATCGGTAATATGTCGACCATAATAAAACCAAAATGGTAAACTACCATCTTTAGTTTGAAGGCCACGTCCTTTAGATTGGTATTTAGCCGATCTCCTGATAAGTTAGGATCAGATCGGCATTCTTTCAACCTAAAAGTAGGAGGCAGTCCGAGATCAATAGAACGTCGAGTTTCTATCGACACGGATAATCATTGTGCTCAAGATCCATAACTAAAGCCCCTCGAGATCGATAAAATACTGATCTCATTATAAATCTAGATTGATGATTTACCGACCTCAACACTCTTTGGAAGCCAACTAAGTGCCAACTGCGCTCCCGCCTAATTGCGACCCTCCAACTGTACTATAACTGACTGCCATCAAAGCAAAATGGCCAATAGCTGTAATCCAGCTGGGTATAACAAACTAACGGCCTAAGTATCCCTTTTATAAATAGGAGGGTAGGGTACCCCTCCAGGTAAGCTCATACTTGAGATTCACAAAGCTAAGACTCTGCTAAAATCAATCCTCGACTTCTCCACTGAAGGAAGATCGAGATCTCTCCAAAACTCTCTCACTCTGTCTTCTGAATTCCTATTTTTTACTATCTATTCTCAAGGCCTCAGCTGACTTAAGCATCGAAGGATCCTAAACTGGAGGGTATCCACCAATTCTTGGACTTTTCTTGCAAGTTCTCCAACGATCCATGTTGACCCAACTCTAGATCAGCTCTCCAGCGCAAGTTTCTTTCAACGGAACAGAAGTCAATGATATCCTTGAACACTTCCTCTCAGCCCTGACTGCATTGTTACTATATCAAGGTTCTATCAAGTATCAAGTTGATAGTTGGAATTAGTTCTCACCACAACATCATCCATTGTTTGCATATACATAAAATTAGCAACAAATTTTTTTATCATATTCACATGCCTTTACTTCATCAACTCTAGAACTAGGTAGCTCTTTTATCTCATGAATAATAAAATCATTGCATAATTTATTTTCTATAAATATAACACCATATATCTGCATATAATTGGCTACTTTGAAATATGAAACCCTCATGCATAGTTTTTAATTGTTCAAATTCTAAAGTTGCTTAAAAATCAACTAGCTTTTCAGTCATAATATCTTCCGTATTTGATATACATAACAAAATTTAGCTCCCCATGTTCTAGATTTTCTTTTGGACTTCAATGATCTTTGAGCTGACCAATGTTTTCATGCTTTAGAATTTCTTCTAAACTCAATCCAATCTCTAACAGATCAAACTTGCCTTATTTTAAATCTTCATTTTTGTACCAATCCTATATTTCATCTAGATTTTTTAGAAAGCCTGGAATCAAAACTCGCTATTCAGAAAAATTCTGCATGGGAGTACTTTGATGTCTTATCTTGCTAAATCTTTAGTAGACAACTATATATATACTCTATGCTTTCTTTATCTCCTCTATATTCTAGATATAGAGATAATTCTTTTTATGCACGGTTGCTTAAAAAAATCTACATTTTTAGATTTCGAAATGCATCTCTTCTTACAACTTTATTATAAAGAGTATCTATTAGTATCGTTTTTTATACTTTTAAGACATCCAACAAATCTTGTCCCATCAAACATGATTTAACTATAGACTTCTAAATTACATAATTGATGCAACTCAATTTATGGAGTAGATAAGTGGTAGCAAGATAGTGGTGTTTATGTAGATGAAGTTGGCCATCACGAATCGGATATCGAATCACAATAGATTCTATATGTTGTACACATGTAACAATTACTAAAAGTTTTAGGACCATAATGAACAGTAACTTTCAAGACCACCAATAAAAAAAACGTGGCTATGAAAACTATACTCTAAAAAAATCCTGTTGGAGCTATACGGCTTGGTCCTGCACCAAATTAATCTTGGTCTAAGACTCCTTTGCTTAGCTTTGGTATCATGTAAAACATCCCACCTAGCTATAATATAATGTAGAAAATCTACACATTATTTTGTAGCATGCAGAGCAGTATGATCACTTGTGGAATAAGATAAACTAGCTTAGAATCACGAGGAACAACCACTATAATTTGGTCTATACATGAGAAGGAAAAATTGAAAGGATAAATTTAGAGAGAGTAAAATAAGTTTTTATCAAGAACAAAATCGTCAAAGAGAGCTCCCTGCTATCTCCTCAAAAGATATCTCGTTACTTTCTTTCCTCTCCCTGAGAATCTAAGGCTGCAGGCCAAACCTAGAGGGCGCTTCACATGAAAAGTGCCTCCCAAATACCACGAATTCTCTCAGCCACTTTCTTCTGGTGAGCCGCAGAAATCCTTGCGTCACCATCCGTTCCCTTAAACGGCAAAAAAACGTTCCAACGAACCTACTTCTCATTAGAAAGACAAAACAACTTCTGTGGAGCCTAAGGCTCCACGTAACTAAGATGAACCAGCACAACATATTAGTTAAAAAAATTAATTAATTGACATCAGGCCATTTGTCCTTCGGCAAAGGAACTTTGCTAACTTGCCGAACCTTCTCAGACGGAAAACGAATACAGAGTTCAAATATATCCCATGTTGTATTGACGGTAACAACATCAGCAACTTTAATATTGCCTTCATCATAAACGGCCATGCCCATTGGTATCGCTAAGGAGTTGCACGCATTAGATGACAGCCAAGAGCACTGGAACGAAGACAAGATCCTCTAGGCCGAAACCTTACACTACTTTGGGGTGCGGGTGGGTTGCCTCCGTTTCCTCTCAGAAAAGATTACGCCGCTTGGGAGTTTGCTTCCCGGTGTAGAATGGATCATATGCTTGCCATGTTACCCGTAACCATAGAAAGTCGACATGGTATATAGTTTTATAGAAATGCAAAATGGCAATTCCTTTTCAGCCATCCAAAGCCTCCTCCTGTATTTCTGTTAGATCCCTCAGAAACACAAAAGCATGCTAGAACTCAGCACTAGGAGTGTGAGAGATTGGGTATTGCTTCTTCTATAGTTACTGTTGCTGCCAAACCGCAGGCTCGAGATCGGAGAACTCATCATCAACTAGGAGGCACTGAAGTGCTGGAGCGACACCTACAAAAACAAGTTCCTGGCTGGATTGTTCTTCGGTGGGAATCCTCCGACTATTAACTCGGTGGTTGGAGAATAGAGAGATAGTGGAAATTATCGAAAAAAGCATATCTTTAGATCCCCGCTCCCTCCTATTTATACTGGAGGGATTAGTATCGTGTATGCCTGGGAGAATCAATTGATTCCCGGATTTTGCATGATGATGCGGCAGAAAAGATTATCTTTTCCACATTTAAATACGAGATTGGCTAATTATTTGCCTTTATAATAAGATTCTGCACCATTGTGATTTTCTTATCTGAAATAATTTCCTTCCTGAAAGGGCTGTTGTTGTGTGATTGACTCAACTTGTCGGAAACATGAGTCTCAAACTGAGACGTTTTCAAGGTCAAAGATCGAATAAAGCCGAAGTCCGTACCTCCGAGGTCATAGCTCAGATGGATCCAAAGTTGCGACCTCTGTTGTTAGAAAGCAGAGTATCGAGGTCGAGGCTTAATGAGAACGAGGTGGGCACTGAATAAAGCACAAAGATTATTTGGCTGCCCATGCATCGATTTCGCGTGATAGGCCGAAACTAGTCTCCAACAATATTGAGGCTAGGGGTATACCATAATAGATGCCCCCCACTCTTGAGCCCGAACTAGAATTGAGGCCGTGTGTCAAGAGTACCTGCTCAAGGCTAAGGCTGATTTGGAACCTATGCCAGAACAGCTAAGTTGTAGAGCCAATGAGATCACACCACGTATTGTTGATCTACACCGCTGACATCCCAATTAGTCAATCTAGGCCGACGTTGAAGCTGAGGATCTACATCGAATCGATAACGATCAAGCACGAGCTGCCACTTGGCCTTCATCCACCACTACAACAAAATCTATTTTTTGTGATGCAAAAAATTTGTTGCAAATAGTAAATTTCGATCGCTAATACGTTTTAGCGGTGGAATTATGTCACAATTCTTCATAAAAAAATGGGATTGTAGATAATATTTACTGATAGAAAACATATTATCATCACTAATAACAATTTTTTATGATAAAAAATTTTCATAAAAAAAATTTATTCATTAAATTATTTGTGATGAAAATATTTGTGATGGAAAGTTGTAATTTTTTGTTATAAATAAAAAATTATTTATGATGCAAAAATTTCATCGTAAATAAAAAATGATTTATGATGAAAAAATTAGTCGCAAATAAAAGTTATTTATGATGAGAATTTTTCATTATAAAAAAAATTATTTAAGATGAAATATTTTCCATCACAAATAATCCATTATTTGCAGAAAAAACTTTTTTGTCGTAAAAAATAATTATTTGCAATGGATTTATTTTTGTCGCAAAAACTACTTTTTGCGATGAAAAAATTTCATCGCAAAAAAATTATTTGTAATGGAAAATATTTCTTCATAAATAATTATATCACAAATTATTTTTTAAAATAAATATATTTTTTGATTTATATTTTTAATATTTATATTTATAATTTATAAAATTAAAATAAAAAATTTATAAAATAAATTCATAAATAAATTTCATCATTTTATTATATAAAAATATAATTATAGAAAGTATTTTTTATAAATACAAAAGATCCAAAATAAAAATAAAAATATATAAAAATAGACCACTGGCCATTAAGGATCGGTATCTGTAGAAAGAGAACGAGCTGAAGGAGGAGAGCACTTGAAGGAGCTCGGACTGACTTGTTGCTGTCTCATTAGCTGCATCACCTACTCCATCTATGCCATCCACTCCATCATCTACGTCTAAAATAGCTGATACTCATCGACGCGTGCAGTCAACTCAGCGGTCCATTACTGATCCTTAGCAGTTTGCCTTTATATCTCTGCCAATCGGATATCACAAGCAGCATGGATGTCAGCCCTGAATGAACGTAAAGATGTAGGAGCTCTGATCCCATGCTCTAGCCTCCTAACATAACAGGATCTCATATCAAGCACCTAATCATAAATCTCGTCATTTGTGGGTGCAGTCGAGCTCTCTGGGATAGGTTGAGATCTAATATCTATCATATGATCCTAAAAATTAAAATTATAGCCATTCTATGTTTATATTAAAAATCAAAAAATTGATAAAAAATAGTTGAAAAAACTTACATAAAGCACCTGGCTCCCTGCCATCTAGTTCCCTGACCATTGTTGGTGGGTCTACTGGTAGATTTCGATCCTACCAGGAAGCTCGCCACTCTCTACATCTCTCTATAATTTAAAAAAATTAATAAAAATATTTTTAAATAGTTAAAGAGTTAAAATATGCTAAATAAAAATTACTTACCATCTGCTCCATATGGCGAGTGAATGGCTTCGAATCCCCATAATGCGAGACTGTCTGTCTCATCCGATTCGCGGTATTTTTGGCACATCGATCCTATACAGTTAACAATCAAATTAGTAAGTAGCCAACTAAATTTAAAAGTAAATGATTCAATTATTAAATTCTAAATAAAAAAAAAGTTACTTGATATGCTAGGTCCTCGTACATGTGGCATATGACAGCCTAGTCCTCAATACTGATGCTATTATATGGCCACTATCGCGCTGCCTTTACCCCCTGGTCGTACACTACAGCATATTAGTGATGATAAATGTGATGTTGGTACTCCTAGAAACACGAGCATAGATGATCATCTACAGCTCACTGCATGCGATCATGCTCAAAATCAATAATATCAAATATAGCCTACCAATAATAAATATTATAAGAATATAGTGCTAATTAATTATATTTAAATAAATATTATTTTACCTATAAGTGGCTATAGAAAATCTCTCTCTATGTCCATATAATCTGACATCAATCGAAGAGCATCATCAGAGCAAAACTGCGGCATATGATGCCCAGCTTAGTCTGCCAAGGCTCGTACCATCTCCTAATAGGCCTAGTTTAGCCTAATGGAATCTCGATGCAAAGACATTGTCCCTCATGCTCGCATCTCCAATGCTCAAGGATGAGGTTCTTCGATGGACCTCGCCTTCACCTTACCACCAATAGGGAATAGCCTGAAAGAACAATAAATAAATTATTAGTATGATAGCCATTTATAAACCTAATAGATAAATTAAAATTAAATTT
The DNA here is from genome assembly GCA_006176705.1 of Cocos nucifera. NCBI lineage: Eukaryota > Viridiplantae > Streptophyta > Magnoliopsida > Arecales > Arecaceae > Cocos > Cocos nucifera. The sequence goes on along the minus strand of QRFJ01006141.1, from coordinate 26,407 downwards.
TATTATATAAAAAATATTAAAATATCAATCGGGTCTGTCTCACTCAGACCTGCCTCTATGGGGCCCTCTAACGACACCAATGGTGCAGTAGTAGAAATGGGGAAAGGCCTAGGGATAGGCTGGGAACTTGAATGTCGTCATCTCCCTCTTGGTGCCATACCTGCAATGCTTAAACTATTAATATAACTAACTTGACATATAAGTGAATATAATAATGAATAATAATAGCAAAAAATATATAAATGCTAGTAAATAGAATTGTATTGCATACCATTATTTCAATAGAAGATTCAACAAAGAATATAGATCTACTTATTAATATCTATTTTCCCCTCAATTTCTAGATCCTCCTCCGAATCACAATAATCGACTAATATATCATCTTCTATCTCATCATCATTTATGAACTGATCGTCGCCCTTCGAGTCATCAAGATTAAATACAACATCAGCTTCAACTTTATTAGATGGTAGATTAGCCACATTCAAAGGAGCTATCATAAGTTCTTCATCAACAAAGAGCTCGATCAATATTTGTTCTTTCTCTTGAAAAGCTTCTTCTTCATATAGATCTGTATTATCATCCATCTCTAGTCGGGTTGGTATGTCATATATATTTTTAAGTATTATTCTTTGTACGACATGCCAATCACCTTGATATTTTGGATTCTTTAAATATATTACTTGTTTTGCTTAAGTTGCTAATATGTATGGCTCATTTTGGTACCATGCTCATACAAAATTTACACTGATAAAGTATGGATCGATATGAATATCGATCTTCTTATTGCTAATATCCCACCATTCATACTAAAACAAGAATACCAGATTTTTGGACAAATACTTCAATTCTATGATATTTATCAACACACCAAGATATTTAATCTCTTCTTTTTCATATCCTATCGTAGCAATCCTAATATTCAGAGTCCATCTTTGCATCCCAAGCTTTGTTGTATGAAATCTTATTCTTCCAATGATACAGGATACATAGTAGTTAACCCTTTGATCGGGGCCATATGCTAAATCATACAATTCATTGGTCACACCCTCTTCTTTATTGAAATACTTAGATTTCATTTACAATATAGCATAAAAAATTATATTGGTATAAGTAATTAATTATATAATTATAAAAATATAATGTAATACTAGTGAAGCTTACATGATCTCCAAAACATTTTATAAATTTTCTCCTCTGTCGATCATCAACATTTGTATTATTCGTCCTGGATAGTATGTTCTTATGTTCACTACAATAAATCATGATTTTTAATTTTCCATCGACATAAAAAAATTAGTTAGAATACTAAAATTATGTTAAGATAATATTTACTCAATTAAATCTTTAATTTCTTCATAATTATTTAGAATATAGAAGTGTGCCTTGGATAGCTCATTCACGTCCATAAACTCATATCTTCTTCCACCCATAGTTCGAAATATTTATTTAAATATGGACAGTGTTGGTTCATCGTCATCCCATTCACAGTCTATATTACAATCTGTATAATTGAATCTTATTTCGATATCATAAAAATACATCGAGTAGAATGTGAGACACTTCATAGCTATGTATGCTTCTACTATGGACCCTTCAAGCTTGCCTTATTGTAGGATACATAAGAATTTATAAATAAAAAATAATTTAGATTTAACTAATATATTTATATCTTACAACTGATATGTAAAAGAGATTATGATTTTTTTATATTTCAATAGGATACATCCACCGATAATGTACCGGGCCAGCTAGAAGAGCTTCCTTTGAAAGATAAACAGCTAGGTGCACCATAACATCAAAAAATAATGGTGGAAAGATTTTTTCTAACTTATAAAAAATAAGCATAATATCCTTCTCAAACTTCTCAATTAAGTTATTCTTCAATTTTTGATAACACGATTCTCAAAAAAATACTCCCAACTTAATCAATGCAGCTTGAACATCACTACTCAGATAGCCTCACATCACCATAGGAAGCAAGCACTGCATCATCACATGAAAGTCATGACTCTTTATGCTAGAGATATAGCCATCATTGTTGCCAACACACTGCAATACATTTGAAGCGTAAGTATCAGAAAACTTTATGGTTTTGAACCATCCACAGAAATTCTTCTTCTCCTCACTAAATAGTGAATAATATGCAGGTAGTATAAAAACTTTATTACCTCGATGAACTAAATGTAACTCCAATCAGATTTTTATATCTTGCAAATCAAGATAAGCTTTTGAATTATTTTTTATTTTTCCTGTGATGTTCAATACTATATCGATGATATTATCATAAATATTCTTCTCAATGTGCATTACATCCCAGTTATGATGAAGTAGTAGCTACTTCCAATACGGCTACGCTTCCGCTTGTGAGTACTTGATGTTTTTTCAAATTTTATATTTTTAATGTTTTCAAGTTGTTCTAAAATTTTCACTCCACTTACTTCTTAGATGGTGGACATCGATTGGACTTACCATCAAAATATTGATTATAACGAATCCTCCAAGAGTGATTAGCAGGTAGAAACCACTGATGACCCATGAAGTAGATTTTTCTTTCATACTTTAAATATAAGGAGGACGTATCCTTGTTGTATATTGGACATGCTAGATATCCTTTGGTACTCCATCCAGATAAGTTTTCATATGTAGAAAAATTATTTATTGTCCATAAAATTGATGCATGCAACTTAAAATTTCTTTGACTAATAGAGTCATATGTTTGTACTCCATTTTCTCATAGCTCCTTCAGATCATCAACTAAGGGTCATAGATATACATCAATTTCATTATTTGATGCTTTTGGATCCGAAATTAATAGTGACATCAAAATAAATGGCTCTTTGTTGTATTTTTAAGTTGACACATTATATACAACTAGCATCACAGGCCACATACTATAAGAAGTTGTCAATTTACCAAAGAGATTAAATCCATATATCACTAGACTAAGCCAGATATTGCATGGATCACTCGTGAATAGCGGATGCTTTGCATCAATGTCTTTCCATACTACAGAGTCTGTCGGGTGGCTAAGTATGTTCTCCTCCAAAACTTACTATTCATGATGCCATCTCATTTCTTCAGCTGTCTTTGTGGATATATACAACCTTTGAAGTCTTGAAATCGATGAAAAATACCTCAAAATCTAATGAGGTATCTTCTTTCCTTTCCTATTATCGATTTTGTACCTAGGCTCACTGCATTGCGGACATTCACTTGCTTGTTTGTTCTCCTTATAAAATAATATACAATCATTTTTACAGGCATGTATAGGAATATAGCCAATTCCTAATTCCTGCTTGTATGTTTTTGCTTCAATATAGGATTTCGGAAGTCTCGATCTATTAGAAAGAGCTGCTTTAATCAATGCCAAATTTTGATCAAATGACTTCTGACTCCATCGGTTCATAGTTTTAATACGAAGCAATTGGATCAAAAACTCTAACTTGGAGAACTTTACACAATTTGGGTAGAGTGGCTCTCGTGCATCTCTTACGAGCTTTGCAAATTTTTTAGAAGTCTCTTCTACCTCATTAATATTGTATTCATGATTAAAACTACCTTGAGATGCACTAGTACTCATGAGTACATTTAAGCTAACATCTTGATGTAAATTATCCAATAGTGAACCTATACCACCATGTTTGACAGGTTCAGCAACATCTCTATCATCTTCAATATCATTATCATCGTACACAACTTCATTCGGATCACCCTCCCCATGCCATATCCAATGAATATACTTCTTTTGTCCATACCATAATGTAGCATATGCTCCTCAATAAGTGATATGTGATGATATACCATATTGACACATCTTTTGCATGGACACTTAATCTGACTGGCACTATCAGCCTTGACTAGCACTATCAGCCTTACACCATGCAAATTCAATAAAATTTTAAACATCTTTTCAATATTCAGGCAAGAAAATACTCCTAGCATTCATCCAATTTTTGTCGATATCTATCTAACAATAAAGAATAATGCTTCATGAATCCTATTGCCCAGCTAGACCACCCAAGAGGGGGGGGGGGGGGGGCGGGGGGTGAATTGGATTATTAAAACTTTTAGCAAATTTAGTGAGTGATATGCAGAGTAAATAAAAGACTGTGTAGATCAGAAAGTTACTAAGCAATAGAAGAAAAGACCAATATACAAGAGGAGAAGCACACACACAAGCACAATGGATTTATAGTGGTCTGATGCACTTCCAGTACCTACATCCACTCTCCAAACAATCCTTGGAAATTTCCATTATAATCACTTGATTACAGTGTGTTTGTTTTCATCGGGCTCACAAACAAACCCAATTGGTTTTACCTAGGTCAACCAATCAAAATCTTTACAAGCCTTTAACCTAAGGCTCCTCCAAATTAAACTAAGTTTTGTACAACGATAACCCTTTAAGTTTCAGCTCCAGCTAAAACTCTTACACCAAATTAGATAAAGAAGAAAATACAACATTGTGAAACCCTATTTTGGTTTGGATAGTTGTCACTGTAGCTTGTCTTCTTGAGGATGCTTTGAATCTTTCTAATAAATGCTCTCTTTCCTCTTTGAATGCACTAAGAAAAATCAAGAAAGTATTGAATGAGAGTTGGTGAACTTTTTTCAGTCTAACTTTTCTCAAAGTGCTATCCTTTTTCTTTTTTTGGTTGTCTCCATATCTTAAACTATATTTTTCTTTTATATTTTTCTTTTTTCTTTTATCCTTAATCATTTTCAAATGGTTTTTTGGTGATTTGATAAGGATTTTGCCAGTTTATGATCATTGGAGATCGAAGTTAGCCATTGAAAAAAGGTTCTAGATGAAAGCAGACTTCTGCAGAACTAGCCGCTGCGCTTGTTAGACTCCATCGAGTTGGCTCGATTCATGCTTCGAGTCGGCTTGAGTATAGTTCCTATGCAAAGCATCATTCTATCCTTTTGAGAGAGTCGACTTGATTTTGTGTCGGGCTGGCTCATTCGACAATCAGCAAAAATAGTATTTCTATTGATCTGAGATAACCGACTTGGTTGGAGCTTCGAGCTAGCTCGATTAGTAGAACTTTCAAACAAGTCTTCTACCACTTTAAGATAGCCTACTCGACTGAAAATTAGGTTGGCTCGATCAGTAGTAATTCAAAACTAATCTTCTATCTTTCTGAGACAGTCGGTTTGGATCCAAATCGAGCTGGCTTGACTGCATGCCAAGTCAAAGAGATAAGTGCATGCCATGCTAGAACTGGCTCAAATGAAGGATGGGTCAGCTCGGGCTTTGAGAGAGGATTCTTCTTACTCCAAAACTATTTCAAAAATAGTTCCAAATAACTCAAAGATCTTCATTTGATTATGGATTCATTTAGTGATCCCTTTTTTTTCACAAAAAAAATAGACTTTGGCATTCTTGAAAAGTGTTAGTATTAAGGTTATGCTCTAATATTTTGTAATCATCAAAATCATTTCTGGAGATAATAATCTCTTCCTTTTTGATGATGATAAAACATTAAGCATATCAAAGTAAAAGTATATTATGGATTTAAAGAGATATATAAAGAAATAATGTAAATTTTAGTATGCATAAGTAATTACGATAAATCAGAATGTACAAACATTAGAAGGGATGGATGCTTTACAAAGTTAAGATATATAACAGCTTACATTAGCTCCTCCTTAATAAATGCATTTTATCCACAATAATCTTTAAATTAATTAAGGATAATTAATTGAATAGAGATCCAATTTATATGCTCAAGTATTTCTTCTCTCTCTTTTTGTCAACATTAAAAAGGATAAGCAATAGAGCAATACAATCATGACAAACATTACAAAAAACTAATAAACTTTTATTAAAAGATAAAGTTGATTACATGTTTGTATTGTTTACAAAAAGATACGACTAAATAATACAACATTAGAGTTCATTTTAAAAACATGGCAAAAAGATAAGATTTTGATCCTAAGTCAACTATTCCTCGTCTGAGAAAAATTCAATGATGGGACCAGAAGAGGAGGTGGAAGGTGCAGTTGGTTTGCTCTGGGCTCTTACAAAAGGTCCGGGTCTAATGGTGGCATTGAAGGGGGGTCTGGTAGAAGAGGATTGAGGTTGGCTAGGTGAAGATCTACGCTATGATGAGCGAGGGAAAATCCGAGAGGCTAGATCACCCAATATTTTGTCAAATTTCTAAAGTATTGATATCATAATGTTTATTCAAAGAGGATTGCAAATTCCTAGTTTATCTTTAATTGTATTGTATCTATCTTCATTCAAGGATTTTGTAAAAATGTCTGTCAATTGATTTTCAGTTGAAACAAATTCGAGTATTATGTCACCTTTTTGAACATGATCTCTAATAAAGTGATGCCTAATTTCAATATGTTTTATTCTAGAGTATTGAATTGGATTTTTAGTTAAGTTTATGGCACTTATGTTATCACATCTTAATAAAATTTTATTTTGTTCAATGCCATAATCCTTAAGTTATTGCTTAATCCAAAGAAGTTGAGCACAGCAACTTTCGGCTGCAACGTACTCAACCTCGACCATGGACAAAGCTATCAAATTTTGCTTTTTGCTGAACCAAGAGATTAAGTTTAATCCAAAAAATTGATATGTATCAAAAGTACTTTTTCTATCAATTCTACAACCTCCATAATTAGCATTAGAAAAATCAATTAAATTAATTAAGGTTTGCTTAGAATATCATAGTCCTAAGTTTTGTGTACCTAATAAATATCTTAAGATTCTTTTAATAGCCATCATGTGAGATTCCTTAGGATCGGATTGAAATCTAGCACATATGCAAATACTAAAAAGTACATCAGGTCTACTAGCAGTTAAATAAAGTAGAGAGCCAATTATACCTCTATAAATTTTTTTATTGATACTCTTACCATGTTCATCTTTATCCAATTTGCAAGATGGGCTTACGGGTGTGCCAATTTTCTTTGTATTCTTCATTCCAAACTTCTTTAATATTTCTTGTATATATTTGGTTTGGAAAAGAAAAATACCTTCCTTAGTTTATTTGATTTGAAGCTCAAGGAAGAATGTTAGCTCCCCCATCATGCACATTTCAAATTCACCCTGCATTAACTTGGCAAATTCTTGGTAAAAATTTTCATTAGTTGAACCAAAGATAATGTCATCTACGTATATTTGAACAACAAGTAGATCTGATTTTTTTCTTTTTAAGAATAATGTAGTATCTATACTACCTTTAGAAAAGTCATTATTGAGCAGAAATTTACTTAATCTATCGTACTATGCTCTTGGTGCTTGTTTCAAACCATACAATGCTTTATTGAGTTTGAAAATATGATTTGAAAGACTATGATTTTTAAAGCCTGGTGGTTGCTCTATATAAACCTTTTTAGCAATAAAATCATTTAAGAATGCACTTTTTACATTCATTTGGTATAATTTGAAATCCATAAAACAAGCAAAAGCAAGTAGCAACCTAATAGCCTCTAATCTTGCTACAGGTGTATAAGTTTCATCAAAATCTATTCCTTCTTCTTGATTATATCCTTTACCTACTAATCTAGCTTTATTTCTTAATTAAATGAATCTATTCAAGCTTATTTCTGAATGCCCATTTAGTGCCATTGATAGGATGATTAGAGGGTCTATCAACTAGTGTCCATACTTTGTTTCTTTCGAACTAATTTAATTCCTCTAGCATGGCAATTTACCAATTTGCATTATTTTCTACTTCTTCAATTATTTTAGGTTTTATTTGAGAGATAAATGTAAGATAATCATGATATTTTTTAAAATTAGATTTGGTTCTTACATCTTGAGATGGATCACCAATTATAAGGTCTTTAGGGTGATTATGTGCATACCTCCATTCTTTGGATAGATCTGAATATTTTTGGTTCATACCTTCTTCTTGTACTTCTTCATGTTCATTGTTGTTTGTCTTACTTTCTTAATTATGATTCGGTTTGTCTTTCAAGGTAAGTTCTTTTACTTCTTTTTCAAAATTTCCTGCATCATCATCAAAAGCATCTTCCTTTCTTGATGAAAGGTTGTTAGATTCATCAAAGACAACGTGAATAGATTCTTCAACAACTAAGTAAGCTTATTGAAGACTCTATATGCTTTGCTTAATGTTGAGTATCTAAGAAAGATACCCTCATCAGACTTAGCATCAAATTTTTTAAGTTTATCTTTTCCATTATTTAAGATAAAACATTTGCATCCAAATACATGAAAATAATTGATATTAGGCTTTCTACCTTTCCAAAGTTCATAGGAGATTTTCTTAAGAATGGGATGGATCAAAACACGATTCAAAATATAACAAGCAGTGTTAATGACTTTAGTCCAAAAATATTTTAAAAGACTTGCTTCACATTACATAGTTCTAGTCATTTCTTCTAAAGTCCTATTCTTTCTCTCAACAATACCATTTTGCTATGGTATTGTTGGAGCAGAAAAGTTATGTTCTATTCCATTTTCATTATAAAATATTTTAAAATTTTGATTTTTAAATTCAGTACCGTGATCACTTCTAATTTTAATTATTATTGAGTTCTTTATATTTGAAACCTTTCTATAGAATTTTGAAAAAGCAGTAAAAGCTTCATCTTTATGTGCTAAAAACAGAACCCAAGTAAAACATGAAAAATTATCTATGATCATAAATCAATATTTCTTTCCTCCTAGGCTTGAGGTTCTAGTAGGTCCAAATAAGTCCATATGAATTAATTCTAGAGATCTAGATATTGAAACAATATTTTTGGATTTGAAACTCTCCTAGTTTGTTTACCAAGTTGACATGCATCATAAACATGATCATTTTCAAAGTTTAATTTAGATAAGCCTTTGACTAAGTCTTTGGTAACCAATTTTGATAATGTGTGCATGCTTGCATGACCTAATCTACGATGCCATAGCCAAGTAGTTTCTTTGATCTTAGTATCTTTAGCAATAAGACATTGGCCTTTCTTCATGGTTATCTCATCAAGATCAATCATGTAGATATTTTCACGTCTATGTCCAATGAACATGATACTATTATCAAAGGGACTAGTGACTATGCATAGAGATGATTCAAGAATGACTTTGAATCCTTTGTCACATAATTAACTTATGCTTAATAAATTATGCTTTAAGTTATCAACAAGTAAAACATTCTTAATAAAGATGTAGGGAGAAAGTTTGATTTTACCAATACCAATAATTTTTTCTTTCCTATTATCACCAAAAGTAACCAATCCCTCATTCTTTTTCTTAAGGATGATGAATTGATCCTTGTCACCCATCATATGTCTTGAACAACCATTATCTAAATGCCATGCTCTTTTAACTTCATCGGCTGCAAGACATTCCTGCAAAATAATCAAGTGGCTGATTTAGGTATCCAAGTTTTCTTGGATCCTTTAGGGTTAGCATTCATGGTTCCCTTGGGAATCCAAATTTTCTTAACTAAATTTTCATTAGTTTTACTATAAATACATGTATGTGCTTTGTGTCCTATCTTACCACAGCAGTAACAAGCAATATTTGAAGAGAAATATGATGATGTTAATTTAGTGTAAAAATTCTTTAAGAGCTTTTATTTCTTGTTAGGATTATAACCTATTCCAGCTTTATCATAGATAGCTTTTTGGTTATTTAAGATTATTTTTAATTTTTCAGAACTATATGTGAACTTATCAACCAATGATTTTAGCATTTGAACTTTCTTTCTCAATGAATCATTTTTCTTCACTAAAATCTTATTTCTTTGTTGAATTTCATCTTTTTCCTTAGATAAGGTATCACATGTCATTTTCAGATTTTTATTTTTACTAGAAATCTTTCTAAATTCTTTCATTAGGTCGCAAAAGGCATCTTGTAATTCATCAAAAGAATATTTTTGAGCAATTTTGGAGTTTACCTCATTTTCTTGTACCATGAAACACAGGTTTACGACATCTTTGGATTCTTCATCAGAGCTAGATTCATCACTGTCACTCCACATTGCAATCATTGCTTTCTTTTTGGCCTTCTTGACATTTGTCTTTAAGTTGGGGCAGTCAACCTTGAAATGTCTAGGTCTTTTGCACTCAAAGCATAAAGGCAGTTCCTTTTCTTTATCCTTGTCCTTGCTTGTTTTACCTCTATTAAAGGATTTCTTCTTGAAGCCTTGCTTTCTTCTTCTTATAAACTTCTTAAACTTTCTTGTAATCAGTGCTATGTCCTCAACTTCTTCATCTGTTGACTCATCTCCTTCTTCATCAATTGTAGTAGATTTGAGGGCTATGGTTTGCTTCTTTTTTTCTTCATCTTCATTGTGCTGCTTCATAGTGATTTTATGGGTCATCAACGATCCAATTAGCTCTTCCAAGGGCAGCTTATTCAAGTCTTTAGCCTCTTGAATTACAGTGACCTTTGCCTCCCATGACTTCGACAAAGATCTAAGAATTTTTCTTACCAAATCACCATTTGAATAAATCTTTCCAAGACTTTTTAGACTGTTAGTTATATCAGTAAAATGAGTGAACATTTCTATGATTGATTCAGTGGATTCCATTTTGAAAAGCTCATATTGGTGCACTAGCATGTTAATCTTAGATTCCTTAACTTGGTTTGTGGTCTCATGAGTGACTTCGAGTCTATCCTAAATTTTTTTTGCAGAATTACAAGTAGAGATTTGATTAAACTTGTTGGCATCCAAGGCACAATACAAAACATTCATAGCCTTGGTATTTAGCTAAATTGATCTCTTATCTTCCTCACTCCAATCCTTTTTAGGTTTGGGTATGCTAATGCCGTCGACTATAATAGTGGGTATGTGTGGCCCATTGATTATGACACTCCACATATCATAATCAAGAGCTTGAATGAAGATTCTCATGCATGCTTTCCAATATGTGTAGTTTGTGCCACTGATAAGTGATGGTCTGTTAGTGGATTACCCTTCGGCAAGTGAACCTCCCAATCATGTTATCATGATCTTTATCCTCAGATGGTTAGATCAATTCTAGCTAAGAACCAAGCTCTGATATCACTTGTTGCCCAACTAGACAACCCAAGAGGGCAGGGGTGAATTGGGTTATTAAAACTTTTAGCATATTTAGTGAGTGATATGCAGAATAAATAAAGGACTGTACAGATCAGAAAGTTACTAAGCAGTAGAAGAAAAGATCAACACACAAGAAGAAAAGCACACACACAAGCATAGTGGATTTATAGTGGTTCGGTGCACTTCCAGCATCTATATCCACTTTCTAAGCAACCCCTTGGAAATTTTTACTATAATCATCTGATTACAGCGTGTTTGTTTTCATCAGACTTACAAACAAATCTAATTAATTTTACCCAGGTCAACCAATCAAAATCTTTACAACCCTTGAACCTAAGGCTCCCCAAACTAAACTAAGTTTTGTACAATGATAATCCTTCAAGTTTTAGCCCCAGCTGAAACTCTTACACCAAATTAGATAAAGAAGAAAATACAACACTATGAAACCCTATTTCGATTTGGATAGTTGTCGCTGTAGCTTGTCTTCTTGAGGATGCTTTGAATGTTTTTAATAAATGCTCTCTTTCCTCTTTGAATGCACTCAGAAGAATCAAGAAAGTATTGAATGAGAGTTGGTGAACTTTCTTTTAGTCTAGCTTCTCTAAAAGTGTTGTCCTTTTTCCTTTTTGGTTGTCTCCATATCTTAAACTATGTTTTCTTTTATATTTTTCTTCTTTCTTTTGTCCTTAATCATTTCCAAATGATTTTTTGGTGATTTGACAAGGATTCTGGCTGTTTATGATCATTGGAGATCGAAGTTAGCCATTGAAAAAAGATTCTAGGCGAAAGCAGACTTCTATAGAACTAGTCATTGCGCCTGTTAGACTCCATCTAGCTGGCTCAATTCATGCTTCGAGTTGGCTCGAGTATAGTTTCTATGCAAAGCATCATTCTGTCCTTTTGAGAGAGCCGGCTTGATTTTGTGTCGGACTGGCTCGATCGACAATCAGCAAAAATAGTATTTCTGTTGATCTAAGATAGCCGATTCGATTGGAGCTTCGAGCTGGCTCGATCAACAGAACTTCCAAACAAGTCTTCTGCCACTTTGAGATAGTCGGCTCAACTGAAAATTGGGTCGACTCGATCAGCAATAATTTAAAAATGATCTTCTACTTTTCTGAGATAGCCAGCTCGAATCCAAATCGAGCCAACTTAATTGCATGCCAAGCCAAAGAGATAAGTGCATGTCGTGCTAAGGCTGGCTTGAATCAAGGATGGGTCAGCTCGGGCTTTGAGAGAGGATTCTTCTTACTCAAAAATCATTTCAAAAATAATTTCAAATAACTCAAAGATCTTCATTTGATTATGGATTCATTTAGTGACCTTTTTCTTTCTATAAAAAAAATAGACTTTGGCATTCTTGAAAAGTGTTAGTATTAAGGTTATGCTCTAATGTTTTGTAATCATCAAAATCATTCTTAGGGGCAACAAATCCTAACTTTACCAACTCCTTCCTAATAGGTGTGGTCCTATCTCTTTTAAAAATGCATCACTTTTATTGTTGCCATAGCTTTGTTTTTTGTTTCATACTAGAAAAAATCCGACAGCATCTTCCTATAGTTCTCCAAGTACACGATATAGATTGATCATATTTTAACCACATCTAATATGTACCCAAAGAACAAATGAGATAACTATGATGAAATTTTCCATAATAAAATAAAGAAGACCATGATAATAATAAAATATTGATGCATTTCTGAACTATCTAAATCGGGGCATCCAAGAGCCATTCATAGAGTCCATTTTGGAGATTCTAGGATCGACTCTTGAATAGGAGTCTAAGGTTACATCAATGCATGCATTAAATCATGACAATGCATCTCTTTATGAAAATAGAAAGATGTATCCAGATCTTGACCTCAATTCGATCTGGATCGTGATCCGAATCCTGAATCGAATCCCGAACATGATCTTAGATCGGATCCCAGACCAAATCTTAACCTAGATCTCGACTTTGATCTGACCTGGATCATGACCTGAATTCCAAACTAGATTTTGAATAGAATTCCATATTAGATCCTGAATTCGATCCTAGATCGGATCCCAGATCCGACCTCGATTCGACCTGGATCATGATTCGAATCCTAAATCGGATCTCGGATAGGATCCCAAATTGGATCCTAGACTGAATCCCAAACCAAATCTCAATCAAGATCTGACATGGATCATAACTCGAATCCCAAATTGGATCCCAGACAGGATCCCAAACTGGATTCTAGATCGAATCTTGGACTGAATCCCAATCCGGATCTCGACGTTGATCCGACCTGGATTAGGACCCAAATCCTAAATCAGATCTTGGATAGGATCTTGCATAAGATCTCGATCCGAATCTCGCCAATTATTTTCTAGACCAGATCTTGACTTGGATTCTAACCTCGATCCGACCTAGATCGTAACCTAAAAACGAAGCCAGATCTAGGATCAAATTTTAGTCTCAATTTTGAGCCAAATCTCAGATCGAATCCTGACCTCGATCCCAACCTCCATCCAATCTCGATCTAGATCCCATATTGGATCTCGATCCAGATCCCGGACCGGATAGTTCATATGCATTAAAAATTAAAATCTTTGGCTAATACAAATTAAAATATTAAATCATAATCACAATAAAATATAGGGACTAAACAAGTAAAAATATTAAATTATAATAAGTAAAAGCATAAAATTTATTTTAAAAATCTAACTATTTTAGTTATAAAAAATAATTTATTTTTAAATATTTTATCAATCTATTTTTAAATTTATTTATCAATATATTTTATTATTATTATAAATAATTATTAAATTTTAAAAAATAATTAATGGCTAATTACCCACCCTCCCCCCTGGGTCCCCCCACCACCATCCAGTTGTCACCACTGCCTGCCACCCCCGCGGCCCCCCCCGACCCATCACCATCGCCCCTCCGCCCTCCACCCCTCGCTCGCTACCCCGCCCCCCTACGGCACCCCTCCGCCCCCCACCCCCACGGCCCCCCATCCCCTTTGGCATCCCCTCTCCTCCCACCACCTACGGTCCCACCCGAATTGTCACCACTATCCCCTCCACACCCACCCCTCGTGGCACCCATCCCTTGCGGCGCCCTCTACCCCCCATCCCTCATGGCTTCCCACCCCCTGTGGCACCCCTCTACCTCCCACCACCCATGGCACCCGACCCGACCTGTCACCACGTCCCTCGGCACCCCACCCCCTCACAGCCTCTCACCCATTGCGGTACCCCTCTACCTCCCATCACCTGCGGCCCCCACCTAGCTCGTCAACAAACCCCCCATCCCCTGCCAACACCCACCTCCACCCCCACCACCCCTCATGCCCCTCCGTCCGTCACCGACCACTGCAAGGCAACACTCACACGCAGACAATCGAAAGAACAAAACAAAATTAAACCAGCAATGGGAACTTACCTTTGGTTCATGCACGGTAGTGATAGTGACAACGGTAGCGGTAGAGGGAGACATAGTCACCAGTAGGTGGAAGCCTAGGGGTAGGGGAGAGAGAGGAGACTAGAGAGTTTCAGAGTGGGTTTTGTGAGAAGGAAGCGACATTGAAGTGATAAATATTTAAAGAGTTTTAGCAATGCACTTTTAGCAATGAAAATTTCATCTCTAAAATAATTATTTATGATGAAAATAGAGTTTTTATTGCTAATAAATCCCGTCAATTATTTTTCATAATTTTTTTTAAAAAAATTAACAAAAAATTAGATAAACTTATTTTTGATGAAACCTACTTTTTTTGTCACTAATAGTAATTATATAAATAATTATTATCTAATTAAATGGCAAGCAATATTTACGATAGAAAATTTTTATCATAAATAATTAATTATTTATGATGAAAAAAAGTTACATTACAAATAATTGATTATTTATCATAAAATTTTTTTATCATAAATAATCAACCATAAATTTATTATTTAAAAATAAAAAATGGTGGATTATTTATGATAAAAATTATTCATGATAAATAATCAATTATTTGTAATGTAATTTATGGCTGATTATTTATGATAAATATTTTTATCATAAATAATTAATTATTTGCTATGTAAACTCTATTTGTATCATAAATAATTAATTATTTAGGATAAAATTTTTTTATCATAAATAATCAGATCTAGGTATCTTATTTAAAGAACAAAAAAGGGGGACTATTTTAAAAATAAAAAAAGAACAAAGATGTGTCATGCATGGCCAATGTAATGGGGTTGAGAGGTGGAGCGCATCCACTATTAGCTAGCCCACGAGCAAATTAGTATTTTTTTTTAATTTTTTTAAAAATTAATATTTTTTAAAAAATATTATTTTTATTTTTTTAAATATTATATAATTTTAAATTTAAAACTCATCTTCATTATTTATTATTTAAGTAATTATTATGCGAGTATCATCATAAAAGATTACCTTGATTTGATAGCTCTAGCTATCTTGATCAATAAAATTTAATTTCGATGGTCATAAATGATCGCATGATGATCTGATAGATAGAAATCATCAATGAATTTAAAAACTTACAACGATAATTTCTATGATATTTATAGCATGCTATCAAAATTTTACTTCAATCAAATATAATTATCATAGTCAATTTAGCATGAAATGATTTGGATCGTTAAATAAAAAATGAGTGATTAAAAGGCCAAATGGCATATGATTATAAGATGATTTTTCTACATAAATGATCTTTGCTAATAGTTTGATCATTTGTATGGTGGTGATCATAAAAAATAAACCACATATATATAAACTATCTAAAATTATATGTCTCTTGATATACATTCTTAAAGTCCTTTAACAATTATACTTACGCTTTTACAAAATCTACTTAATATGGGTGATTCATATACACAGAGTTTAGATTTTATGATCATCACCATGCAAATAATTAAAATAGTAGCAAAGATCATTTATTTAAAAAATTATCTTATAATTGAACGTCGTTTAATCTTTTGATCACTCATTTTTTATTTAACAGACCAAATTATCTTATGCTAAATTGATAATGATAATGATGTTCGATTAAAGTAAAATTTTGATAGTATGTTATAAAATTTATAAAAATTATTACTATAAATTGTTAGATCCATCGATGATCTTTATCTGATAGATTATTATGTGATCATTTAGGACCATCGAAATCAAATTTTATTGATCGACATAGTTAGAGCTATTAGATCGAAGTGGTCTTTTGTGATGATACTCATATGATAATTACTTAAATAATGAACAGAGAAGATAGATTTTAAATTTTAAAATTATATAATATTTTAAAAAAATAAAAAATTTTATTTTTTAAAAAAATACTAATTTTTAAAAAAAATAGAAAAAAAATACTAACTTGCCCATGGGCTACCTAATAGTAGACGTACTCGCACCCCGCAACTCCATCACATCAGCCATGCACATTGCATCTTTGCTTTTTTTATTTTTAAAATTATTCATATTTTTTATTTTTTAAATGATAAATTTATGGGTAATTATTTATGATGAAAAATTTTCATCATAAATAACCCATAAATTATTGGTGATGACAAATTTTCATTACAAATAATGGATTATTTATGATGTAAATCTGATTTACATCATAAATAACCAATTATTTATGATAAAAATTTTCTACCATAAATAATCCATCATTTTTTATTTTTTAAATGATCAATTTTTGGTTGATTATTTATGACAAAAAATTTCTATTGTAAATAATTAATCAATCATTTATGATGCAAATCTAATTTACATCATAAATGATCGATTATTTATGATGAAAAATTTTCATCCTAAATAATCCACCCATTTTTATTTTCTAAATGATAAATTTACAAGCAATTATTTATGAGAAAAATTTTTTGTCATAAATAATGGATTATTTATGACATAAATCTGATTTACGTCATAAATAACTGATTATTTATGATAAAAATTTTCTATCATAAATAATCCATCCTTTTCTATTTTTTAAATGATCAATTTATGGCTAATTATTTATGATGAAAAATTTTCATCGCACATAATCGATCATTTGCAACGCAAATCTGATTTGCAACATAAATGATTGATTATTTATGATGAAAATTTTTCATCACAAATAATCAACCCTTTTCTATTTTTTAAATAATTAATTTGTGATCGATTATTTATGATAGAAAATTTTTATCATAAATAATCAATCATTTATGATGTAAATCTTTTTATTTTTTAAATGATCAATTATTTATAATAAAATTTTTTTATCATAAATAATCGATCATTTGTAATGCAAATCAAATTTGCATCATAAATAATTGAATATTTATAATAAAAAAATTTCATCATAAATTTTCATCATAAATAATCCACTCACTTTTATTTTTTAAATGATTAATTTATAGATGATTATTTATGATCAAAAATTTTTGTTCATCATAAATAATTGATTATTTATGATATAAATCTAATTTATGTCATAAATAACCTATTATTTATGATAAAAATTTATTTCATCATAAATAATTGATTATTTATGATGAAAATTTTTTTCCATCGTAAATACATTTATTTGCAATAAATTTTTTTTCATCACAAATAATTCCATCGGAAAAGCTTAGTTCTCTTGTAGTGCATGATGGCAATATGAATCGATGTCAAATTTGGTCCATTCGACCTCTTATAAATAACCGATTGCTATTGCTGGGGCTTCACTGCTTTAATGTTTTTCCCTTCTAGAGCTCGGAGAGAAAACAACAGGCGATTACCGACGAACGTTCGGTGATCACTGTCAGCTGACACATTCATCCTTAACTATTGCCAAACTCTATCATCTTCAATTCTAACTGAACTCCAACCTCCGAACTTGATGTTTCATCTCTTGGTCAACTCGATCGTCAATTTTAGGTAGACCTATCTTTTCTTTTTTTTGCCCTACTTAGAAATTTTTTGAAGATGAGCGCCTTAAGCTTGTCTTCGGCTTCTTGGTCTTAGATCAGGGAGACAATTGAAGCCAATCCCTCCGATGTTGGTTCCTCCTCAGATCACTCTGAGATCATGGAGGTGCCAAACCATGGTCCCTTTCAAGTTTCTTCAGTCCTCTCTTGTGAGGATCTAGAGATCTTGCATCTTCGATATCAAATTCCTCCAAAATTTAAACTAGAGGTGGTCAATCTTGAGGTCCGAATAGCCCTTCCTCCTCATAGCTAGATCGGTCTTTATAAGGAATCTCATAAGTTCGGCCTAAGACTTTTCCTGTACTTCTTCATCATAGAGCTCCTTAGGGCCTATGAGATTCCCCCCTATTGCATAGCACCAAACTCGTGGTGCTCAATAGTAGCTTTCATCACCCATCTTCTCCTCCTCGGTGTCCAACCAATCGTTCATCTCTTCAGGGCATGCTTTTTTTTCAAAGAGCATCCCAAAGAGATTGGATGGTAGTATACTTCACCTCGGCTGAAGAACTACCTCTTCAAAGGTGCTCCTTCTTCAGTTCATAACTGGAAGAAGCGCTATTTTTTTTTATTTTGATCGAGTAGCCATGGAACTTCAGTACTTTGTGGAGTCAACCATAAAGGTCAATTAATAAAGCTTTGGTACTTTTAGACACCAAGGAGGAGATCTTGAAGCTCATTCTCAACCATGGCATCCACTCACTCCACTATTTCCTCATTGAGGAGATGTTGTTCGAGGTCGGATTGAGCCTGGCTGACCTAGGAATTAAGTTCACTATTTAAAATTTGCCACTTCGATTTTCTTCAAACTAACCTTTCTCATTGGTATCTTTCAAAAATGAGGCTCGAGGATGCTGAAGCTATCCATCGTATGGTCAGGAAGAAGAAGTCCACTAGGGAGACCTCAGCTGCCAAGCATGGTCATGTCGAGGCTATCCTCGTCCAAACTACTACTAGTGCTACACTAGTTCATAGATCGATCCCTCAAAAGGGTCCCTCCAAGGTCAAAGTTGCTGCCCCACTCAGAGCAGAGCTTAGGGGGAGCCAATTCTTCCTTCTTCCTTATCATCGACTCCCCAAGGCTTGTCCATGCCTTGGATTTCTATGAAGATTACTCTACGACTCGCTGTATCGATCATAATCAAAAGTCCTCAGCTCATCCAGATTGAATCAACGAGGACTGGAGGTCGGGCTTTGCAAACAACTACATTGACCGAGATGTACTCTAGGCCATGATCCTTCAAGCCGATGTCGAGGCCCTGGATGCTGAGGGGATAGGATACTAAGTTAAAGATTTGCACGACTCCCTTCTTTGAGAAAGTTTCAGGGCTCGGCCTCTTCTTTTCATTTGTTATGATTATTATTTTTATTATACATTTTCTTCATTTCAGCTCATCCACCATGTGGACCATTTTGTGATAGTCCTAAAAGAGATCCGGTAAGATACCAAGGACATCAAAGCCGAGATTCTAAGGTCGAAGCCTTGGCTGATGAGGCTTTAAAAAAGAGGGATAAGGCCTTAGAAGCAAAGTTTATGATCAAAGAGAAGGTTTGATTGCTAAAAGCCTAGCTGAAGTTGATGTGGACCGAGGTTGCCTAGGCTTGGAGTCGAAGAAAAAACCTAGTATTTTGGATCAGGTTCATTCAGATCTGATTGGATCAAGAGAGATATTTCAAAAAAAAATTTCTTGGATCCAAATCAGATCTGAGATTTTTTAGATTTGATATTATTGATCTAATAAAATAAAAAAATAAAATAAAAAATAAATTAAATCTAATTTAATTTTATCTTGTTATGGATAATCTGATTATCCTATGATGATCCTGATATCTGTCTGAGGTTTTAGATCTAGCCACGCAAGTGCCTGGCCTCTATTGATATCTACTTAAGTAGGATATGAAGATCTCCTCTTTCTTTATCACTTCTATAAAAATTAATTTTGAATCTGATTTTGAAGATCTTCAAAACTTTTTTTGAAGATGTGAGTTGTCTCTTGTAGCAGTGCTACCTTCTTCCTTTTTCTATCACCTTTCTCTTACTTGGATCGCACCAAACTTGTGCCCAAAAATTCTTAGGCATGGATACAAGAGAGAACACTTGAAGATGGCATGGAGGAGGAAGAGGGGCAGCCTTATGGCATGGAAAAATGGGTCAAGCATCTTTGATCTTGGTGCAGATAGGATTTTTATAGATCCTATTGCATCATGCAGTGCCACATCATCCCGATCAATCACGGCCTTCTATGCAATCAGATCTAAATTTGATTGATGGGATGACATCATCTGATCCAATCAGATGAGAGACCCTCTGAATCATTCTTAGATGGTGCCAAGATTGGGTCAAAGCAGTCTTCAAGGCACCATCTAAGTAGAATTCCCAAAGCAACTAGAGTCCCATCTGTACGAAACTCTAGATGCTTTATCCATGGGCGCATGCTTTCCTAGGCATGCACCCCTTATCTATCTACTTTTTGGTAGGTGGACTGGTCCAAGAAATCTCTCCTATGATGGCTTGACACATGGGCAGATGTTTAAGTGTCAAAGGTCAATATTTGACCAAATATCCGAAACAAGGTTTAGCAGGTGATGAAAAATTATAGGTGTTATCTCAAATTCATCTCATAAATTAAGACAACCCTTTTCTAATCTGAATAAGCTTCAGTTAGACCAAGTAAAGGTACTTGAGTGAGCCCAGACACATTTGGCTCAGTCGAGACAAACTTTAACGATAATTAAAAAAGAACATTAAGCTCAATCGTGTGCTAGCATGATTTTCTTGAACCTAATTGAATCTAATTCAAATCAATTGAACTGGATTAGTCCAATTGATCATATTTAGATCAAAACCCTTATTTGTGTGATCTAGTTAGGTTCAGTTCCATATGATAATGAGATATGTCATGATCTCTATCATCGACATCATCAAAACACCTTCCGATGGATTAGAACTTTTTTGATTCAGATAACTAATATGATTGATCATCTAAATTATTCTAATTGCTCTCAAAATCCACCAGTGACACATAGAAGCATATGGTGGCAATCCATCAAAATTGAAAATGAACCTCTCGGTATAGTTACTTATGTGATTAAGTTCTTCTATCTTGAGCCCCGATTGAATTGGGATTAAGATAATCTCGTCAAATCCTAATATCCATAATATGATTAATCATTCGATTCATGTTCAATGTGAAAATCTTAATAGAAACTCTTTCTATTATTTCACTCTGTCATGGTCATGGGCTTATGGACTTGATTCTCATGATCATTATAGGGCTACTCCTCATCTACCGAGGTAGATAGATTTTCTATTGGTATAATTCAATTCCTACAATGAAGATGCTATAGACAACATACACCTCAGGATTCCAAATGGCCAGGAGATTGAGTCATAATGTAGTCAAACTATAACATTCTGAAGGTAAACTATCGATGCACCTTAGGTCAAAGAACCAAACACATAACTGTAGCTTTGAGCCAGTCATCGACGAGAAGGTAGACTTTCTAATGACTGCTCGAGGTGGTCATGCTCAATGTCCTCGATCTCTAATGACTACCTATACTCTTGCTCTGGTATCTTTACATCGTAGACTCAAGATTCATCTACTATAAAGAAGTGATTGTACACCAACCTTCTGGATCAATCACCATCCTCATGATGATCTTATGGTCAGGAGCATTTTATGAGTTAATAATGAAAATTCATGTCTTAAATTTTTAACTCTTGAAAATAAGAACTATCATTGCCATTAACTCAAGGGATGTATCACAGACACTAAATACACATTATGATAGAAAATAATTTATTTTATTATTTATAGTTAAAATTATAATTTTGCCCTTAGAAGTGTATAACAAGTGTCAGCCAATTCTAGCTTCTAAGGCACACATATCTAACAAACTCCCACTTGACCTAAAGCCAATTGGCTACAAATCTAAGTTCCATCTTCTCAAGATGGGTTTCGATCTTCTGTTGGCCCAATGGCTTTGTAAGTAGGTCTGCTACATTATCTGCGGAGTCGACTCTCTTGACCTCGACATATTCTTTCTCAAGGTAATCGTGGATGAGGTGGTATCGCCACTCGATGTGTTTGGATTTCTGATGAGACCTCGGCTCCTTAGCAAGGGCTGTGGCGCCATTATTATTGCAGTATAGAGGAATGACATCTGATAGCATCACTTCGATCTCTGCGGCAAACTTTTTATACCAGAATAACTCCCTTCGTAGCTTCTGATGCAGCGATGTATTTTGCTTCCATGGTAGAATCTGCTATTACTGTCTGTTTGAAACTATTCCAACTGACAGCACCACCATTACATATAAATAGATTTTTAGATGTCGACTTTCGATCATCTATATCCGACATAAAATTCGAGTCGGTATATCCTTGGACTTTGAGTTCTCCATTACCAAAAACCAAGAATATATCCTTAGTTCTTCTTAAGTACTTAAGGATACATTTCATAGAAGTCCAGTGTTCTTCTCCTGGATTTGACTGATATCTGCTTGTGACACTCACAGCATGGGCTATATCAAGTCGTGTACATAACATGGCATATATGAGGCTCCCTATTGCAGAAGCATAAGGGATCTTGCTCATGCGCTCAATCTCCTCTAGTGTGTTGGAACATATTTTCTTGGAGAGATGAATGCCATGTCTGAAGGGTACTAATCCCCTCTTGGAGCTTTCCACGCTAAACCTCTTTAGCACTTCTTCTATGAACATCTTCTATGAAATACCTAGCATCCTATTTGGTCTATCTCTATAAACTTTGATTTCAAGAATGAAGGATGCTTCTCCTAGATCTTTCATGGAGAATTCTTTAGATAACCATATTCTAACTATGGTCAACATGGAAATATCATTTCCAATGAGGACGATATCATCCACGTACAGTATGAAGAAGATAATAGCGCTTCCACTGACCTTTCTGAAAATACATGGTTTCTCCTCATTCTTGATGACATCAAATAATTTGATCATATCATTAAAATGAGTATTCCAGCTCCGAGATGCTTGCTTAAGTCCATATATGGACCTTTGCAACTTGCATACTTTGTGATTAGTATCACTGCATGTGAAATCCAGCGGCTGTTTTATATAGATATCTTCTTCAAGATATCCATTTAAGAATACCATTTTCACGTCCATTTGTCATATTTCATAATCGAAATAGGCTGCAATAGCAAGCAATATGTGAATGGATTTAAGCATGGCTACTGACGAAAAGGTATCCTGATAGTCAATGCTTTCATGCTGACTATAACCTTTTACCACTAATCTAGCTTTGAATATCTCTATATTTCCATCTGCACCAATCTTTCTCTTGTAGATCCATTTACACCCAATAGGTACTATACCTTCTAATGGATCTACCAAGGTTCAGACTTGGTTTGAATGCATCGAGTCAATTTTTGACTTCATTGCCTCTAACCATTTCTCGAAGTCGATATCTGATATCGCCTTGTTATAGGTTTTGTGATCATCAACATGAACTCCATTACCTACGAAAACATTTCCTCTACTTCCTCTGAAATAGTACCTAAGTACCTCTCAAGGGGATGAAAAATTCTTTTCAATCTTCGAGGTGGAGGAGGTAGTGATTGTATTGGCTCAACCTAATTTGGTTCCAAAGGGTCCTTAGCTCTTTGCTCTTGGAAGACTTTTTCCTCTAGCTTGATCTACTTTCCAATGCCACCATCTTGAATAAATTAGTTTTCAAGAAAGATGGCATGTCGACTCACCATCACATTATGATCTTCTGGAATGTAGAAATAATATCCTAATGACTCTTTAGGATATCCTATGAATCAAGCTCTAAAGGACCTATAGTCTAACTTGTCCACTTGTTATCTTTTGACATGAGCTGGACAACCTCAAATTCTGAGATGACTTAGACTTGATTACTTACTGTGCCATATCTCATACGGTGTGGTAGGAACAATTTTAGAAGGAACCCTATTCAGTAAATATATAGCAGTTAACAAATGATGTCCCCAAAGAAAATCGAAAGATCTGTGAAGCTCATCATGGATCGGACCATATCTAATAGGATTCGGTTCCTCCATTCTGAAATTCCATTGAGTTGAGGTGTTCTAGGTGGAGTCCATTAAGAAACTATGCTATTCTGCTTGAGATAGTCCAGAAATTTCTAACTAAGGTATTCACCTCCTCGATCTGATCGAAGAACTTTAATGGATTTTTCAGTTTGCTTTTCTACTTTATGTTTGAATTCTTTAAACTTTTCAAAGGCTTTAGACTTGTGTCTCATAAGATACACATACCCATACCGAGATAAATCATCGATGAAGGTTATGAAGTAGACAAAATTACTGTCGGCACATCAAATGGGCAACACACATCAGTATGTACTAGGGCAAGTTAATCCATGGCCCTTTCCCATGTCCCACAAAAGGGAGTTTAGTCATTTTGCCATGAAGATATGATTCACAAATTGTATATGACTCAGAAGTCAATGGACTCAATAGCCCAATTTTCTTCAATTTGTTAATCCTATCTTTTGCTATATGACCTAGTCTATGGTGCCATAGATACCTATCGTTTGGACTATTCCTAGGTCATTTTGATTTTATGGCATTCATATTTTGCTCGATATTAAAAATAGATACATCAATATATAACTGATAAAGATCGTTAATAAGGAAACCACTTATAATTTTATTTCTTTCATAAAGAATGTTACAATGGTCCTTAAGAAAACTAATTACATAGCCTTCTAGTGCTAAACATGAAATAGAAATCAAATTTCTGCTTGCTGTAGGCACATAACAACAATCCTTAAGTACTAAATCTAAACCAGATGGTAGTCAAAGAGGAGAGATTTCTATGACCACAGCAGTAATCCTTGCTCCATTTTCAATATGTAGGATCATCTCACCATCCCTTAGTCTTCTGTTATCCTCAAGATCCTGCATGAAAGTGCATAAATAAGCACTAGAATCAGAGTCAAGCATCCAACTGGATGCAGAAGAAATCGTAAGGTTAGATTTAATAATGAGCATACCTCCAGAAGGACCTACCTCCTTCTTATTCTTCAGGGTGGCTAGGTATGTAGGGTAGTTCCGCTTCCAGTGGCCGTCAGTGTTGCAATGAAAATGGTTTCATTTGTCAGTGGCCTTCTTCTTCAGCTCTACCTTCTTTTTCTTTCCTCCTTCCACCTTCTGCCTTTTCACAGACTTCTTCTTCTTTCTAAAAGATTTTTTCTTGGAAGAAGTCCATTCTACAGTAAATACTGAGCCTTTAAAATCTTTCATTGAAAGCTCAACAGTAACCAGCATGTTCATAACCAAAATATTTTAAAGTTTATGTATATGGTAGTTCATGATGAACTGCCTATATGCATCAGTCAAGGATTATAGAATTATATCATTCTACAGATCCAGGTCTAACTTCACTCCGAGCTTCTCAAGCTCTTCGAAGTTCTTGATCATCATCAGACAATGATCTTGGACTGACTGTCCATCATGCATTTTAGTCTTGAATAGTCATTTAGTGACCTAATATTTGGCTGCACGACTCTACTCACCAAACATCTCTTGCAGGTGAGCCAACATTTGGCGAGCAGTCTTGATATCTTCATGTTGGTGCTGAAGCTCATCAGACATCAAGTCCAACATGTAGTATCTTGTCTTATTATCTTCATCCGTCCACTTGTCAAGAGACGCTCTCTGATTAGTGGATGGATGAGCTAGTAAGGTGGGGGGATCCTGGTCCAATACATGAGTTAACTTCTCAGAACTCAAAATAATTTTGAAGTTCTAGAGCCAATCCTTGTAATTGGATCCGATCAGTCTATGGGTGTCCAGGATACGTGCTAATAGATTGGATGTAGACATTTTGCTTTTCCTATAGAGAGTCAAAGTTTCTAATTAGATATTATAATTAAGACTTGACCAATTTATTTAGGGGTTTAATTTTTAAACAAATTAGATTCCATTATTTTCTTGGATTTCTACACTCTCTCTGTAGAGATGTGAAAATCTTCATGATTATAGATTTCTAATGGATGGTATAGTCCCACCAACGACTCATCACCTCACCTAATAGTTATTGATGATGGATTAGCCAATGAGTGGATAACTCTTGTCCAATGATTCTCTAATCATGGTGCACCCAAACTTGGTCTCTAATTCATGAATCTCACCATGCCTGGAATATTGATCCACCCCTTAATTAAGTTAGACCTACCATTTGCACAAATTGGATTCCTAATTGTATCTCTCACCATATCCAAAATATTGAGCCCAATTTATCCTCTAGCCCATAGCATCCAATACCTAATAGATATGGTTACATCATTCTGGTGTAACTAAATCACTATGACCAGCCGAGAACAATCAACCCGAGAAGGGCCCGCATACCTACAATAGTGGAAGATCTTAGACTTAATCTTTTCTTAAAAAGATTTGATTTAGATCTCTTTAAACTTGACTTATATAGCACAAACAATTGAGTGCCATT